>AWOL01S0108390.1:64308-81554 GCA_000715115.1 Nicotiana otophora
AGGGTAGTGTGTACGCAGACCTTACCCCTACCCTGGGGTAGAGAGGCTGTTTCCAAATGACCCTCGGCATCCTTCCCTCCAAGAACTCCCCACCTTGCTCTTGGGGTGACTCGAACTCACAACCTCTTGGTTGGAAGTGGAGGATGCTTACCATCAGAGCAACCCACCTTGTCTTAAGAAGAACAACAAGTGATTTAAATTTAAATAAAAAGAATTTGGAAGATTTTGGATTACTTAACATAGCCAGGGGTATTTTTAAAAGTTTGCTGATTGTAGGGGTAAATTTGGCCCGATTGTATAACGGTAGAGGTAAATTTAGCCCGATAATATAACGGAGGTTAAATGTAGACAATATATAAAAGTAGAGGGATATATTTGGTCAATCTTGAATTTCTAAAGTGATAATCATTTTGGGATAACCTTTTTGAGCTAAAGTAACTACTAATTTGGACGAAAGAAGTATTTAGTAATATTATAAAAATAGCTACTGACTTGCTATTATAGGTAAAAAGTTAAAAAGATTTTTACACTATTACTGAATATGACTTAAATCCCTTTTAAAGTCGAGTCTAAGAATGATTTGATATTCAGCTAATTAGGAATTGTCACATAGGATAATAGGATTTGTGTTGTCAAAATTTATTAGGCTGACTAGATATTCGCTATTTAGATTCAGAGGACATGGACTGGAATTACTGGAATCTGAAATTGGATTTTGTGTACTTTCAAGTTTTCCAAATATGGATTATTAATCAGTAATTTCAAATATGGATTCTTGGTGCTATCTAATGTTTGCTACATTACTGGGAAAAAAATCAAAAATGTAATAGTAAAAAAATTAATAGTGGTATTCTTTATACCTTAAATTCATTGTACTTAATTGGCTTTTACAATCAAAATTAAAATTCTGTATTAATTATAGAATCAACTCCTAATCTATTTAGTTAAATCTAACAAGGGTTTGGTACATTGTTGGAAAATGTTTTGAAATTGGATTTTGTGTACTTACAAGTTTTCCAAATATGGATTATTACTGCTATCTAATGTTTGGTACATTATTGGATAAAAAATTAAAATTGTAATAGCAAAAATAATTACTCCATACTGCTTTTTTTAACTTAAATTCATTGTACATACTTGTCATTTTCAGAACTTGAATTGTGTTATAAACTGTAAAATCATTCTTGGGTAAAACTTTTAAAATGTAATATTATTTGGCAGAACTTGAATTGTGTTATAAACTGTAAAATCATTCTTGGGTAAAACTTTAAATATGTAATATTATTTGGTTTGATTTAAACTAATAGTGGTACACTTTTTTACCTTTGGTTTATTCTACTTAGTTGGGTTATTAAAATTAAAATTGTACTATTGATTATAAAATCACATTTAGTTAAACCTAACGAGTGGTAGTAATTCTATCATTGTTTGGTACACTTTCCTTAATGCTAACTATAGGTACATACCTAATTTCACACGGTTAAACTTATTAAGTTTTAAAAAAAAAAGACATGGTTCAAATATCGAAACGTCTAATCATCGATATCAATTTCGACATTGTACCTTAATTTTAAAAATAGACTTAATTATATAGACATAAAAGTATTTTTTTGGTTTCCGACCTGGTGTCCAATACTTATATCGGGGTCCGACTAAATTCGTATTCGCTCCTGAAAGTTTCACATTAGGGGTAAAGCGCTCTCTAACAAAGGCGACTCCATACTCAGAGACTCAACCGAGACCTCTGATTAAGGATGAAGGAGTACTTACCAATTCACCACAATCTTTGTCGGTGACATAAAAGTATTGCTACTTGCTAGTCACATTCTGATAACTAAAATCGTTAAATTATAATGAAAAAAGTTATTTGTCTCTTCAAATACGTCATATAAAATGAGAATATTTATGCTTTGTACATTCAATTTTAACTTTTGGCCTTGGTCGTACTTATTTGTTTCTACATAAAATTGCAGTTGTTACCACCATTATATGCATGAGTCAAAAATTATCTCTAATATGATCTAATCATGTTAACATTAAGGAGGCATTCACAAACTGTCATGTGTCACTAATACGACTTCAATGAAGACCTGCCCAAGGTCGAATTGATTCCAGAAATGATGAAGGTCGCGGTCCAAGAATCACCAAGGATCAAGACCGATAAGTTGTCGTAGATCAAGGTCGAGGTCGAGCATCCTAGACAGAGTTATAACGGCTAATTTCAAGATAGGACACTAAAGAGAATATTCTAGTGGATATTCTATGCACCTGTACTATTACGATTTCTAGGAATATGTTCCCTATATATAGAAAGAGACAGAATGATAGGGGACATGAGATATTCATTTGTAAGAAAACATATTGACTTTATAGAGAGAATCTGATCATATTATAAGCATACAAAAATAACCTTTTCACTAAGATTCCTGTCTAGCTTTTCCATCCGATCCAAGAACAACCTGAGTGTTCTAAGGCTTATCAATCATTCTTCATTGTCAGGAAGAATATTCAGAGATCTCACCCCTTTTTGGGTGACTCACACGTTTCTATTTACTTTAACGTCATTTATTGTTTTTCATTACTGTTTAATGCTATCTTCCATCTTTTTGGATCATTGAATATTGTTATTAGTGCTCGCATTCATTACCATTCGGTTAATATACATATTACCTTTCTTAAAAGCGATAACCTTATCTTTCGGATAATATTATTAGCTAAGATTGACTCTTCATTATTTAAATCTAATTGGTTGAACCAAGATCTATATTTTGGGTCAAATAGTTTGGCGCGTCTGTGGGGACTTTTTGGCTAATCGTTTAGTTTCCTTTAGATCTACAACTCACGTGAGTCACTAACCTAACAAACCGCAAGTTTTTTCTCTTTCTCTGCACGTACGGAAACCTACATGGCAGATGACCAAGGAGATAGGGCTAAAGTGACAGGTGACTTCCCTGACAACCTCATGAACGCTATCAATGAGAACTACGAAACAATAGGCTATGACGTGACACCTACTTTCTCCCTCAGGCGCGAGAGGTCACCTCCCCCCATTGTAGCATAACAAAACCACATGAAAATGGGGCCTCCACGTCCACAGAAGAGAGGATGCCACCGGCCATGAAAAAGCTCCTCAAAGTATGTTGACCAATACGCAAGTAAGCGTGCTCAACAAACCTACTCCATGCACAACTATAGAGACCGCAAGAGCCTCATGCAGTGCAACGGGCAGACAAACAAGGCGACCAACCAGATCCTCCAATACCAGGTATAACTCACAATGTTACTAACAATGCAAGTAACAATGTCATTGCCGCTGTTCTAAAGAGGATGGAAGAAATGGAGAACGAAAATAAAGCGCTCAGAGATCAAATGAAAGAACACCAAGAATGAGTTGACAAGATACCGGGCGCCCCCAAGCTACTGCCAAAGAGGGACGCCAGAAGATTCATAGAGCAGCTGTACAGTGAGGAAGCAGCCCAGCATGCCATACCAAAGTCCTTCAAAATGCCGCTGTATCTCAGGATATACGACGAAATGACTGACCCCAAAGATCATATGACTCATTATGTCACCGTCGTGAAGGGTAACGACCTCACCAAGGAACAAGTGTCCTCTATTTTGTTGAAGAAATATGGCAAAGCACTTACGGGAGGGGCACTAACATGGTACTCACAGCTACCAGCCCGCTCTATAGAAACCTTCAAAGAAATGGCCTTCAGGTTCGTAACAGCGCATTCCGGAGCCAAGAAAGCCGAAACAAGAGTAAACGATATTTTAGCCATCAAGAAATCCTTGGGAGAGGGACTGAGGGACTTCCTCGCCCGATTCAACAAGGTATGGATGACTCTACCAAACGTGTCCGAGGGGATGGCAGTCGCAGCCTTTCAGAACGTGTTGAGTAGAAAGGGCTCAAGAATGACCAGAAAATTGCTGAGCCGGTTGATGAAATATCCTCCAACCACTTGGGATAAAATCCACAATGCTTACTGTGCCTAAGTCCGAGTAGACAACGACGACCTCAATGGATCAACTCGACAGCTCGTCTCGGTACAAGCCGAGCCCAAGAAATAACGAAGAGACAACATAAAGAGGGATCACCCGATCTCACGACCCAACAAGGAATGACATTAGCCATACGTCAGGGGCCCCGCCCCCGCCTTCTTTCTGCTATGATGAAGGCCCATCCAGTCCGAGAACGGGGACTCACCGAAACTAGAGACATATGCCCCCTTATTATATGCTCACAATTTTTGTGTATCACCTACAGAAATAGTCTATGCCCTGGAGAAACTTAGAACGAAGGTGGAGTGGCTGCAAAAAGTGAGGTCTGATCCAAGTACCAGAAAATCCGACGCTCACTGCGAGTTCCACCAGGAGTGCGGACACAAGACAGAAGACTACATCGCCCTCAGGCAAGATATTGTGAACATTTTGCAGCAGGGACACCTCAAAGAGTTGTTGAGCGACAAGGGGAGAAACAACTTCGCTAGGGGACGTGAACGCCAAGGCCCGCCGAATCCACCGTCACCAGCTCGCACCATCAACATGATCATCGGCGGCAGTGATGATGCCTCCATTAAAAGCGTTAAATTCACTGCCACTCACAAGCTCAAAATATTTATCACCCACGAACGGTATGACGGACTTGAAGAAAGTATCATCTTCGACGAGCCAGATGTTGACGGTTTGACTTTCCCTCACAATGATGCTCTGTCATTACTTTGCGTATTTTAGTTACTGATGTCAAATGTATCATAGTGGACAATGGGAGTGGAGCGTGCATTATCCATCCCGAGTCCTCACCCAGATGAAACTCGATGATAAGGTAGTACCACGCTGCATCACACTAACCGATTTTAACAATGTAGTTGAACGAATATCGGAAACAATTACACTCCCCGTCTTGTCCAGTGGCATAACACTAGAGACCACGTTCCACTTCATGGACTAGGTCACCATATACAATGCTGTAGTAGGACGCCCATGGATACATCCCATAAGAGTCGTCCCCTCCAGCTTGTACCAAGTAATCAAATTCCTTATACCTTGGGGAATATTCAGCATAAGGGAATAACAACACACGTCCTGGGAGTGCTACCGCATCGCCCTAGACAACATGACAACTCAAAAAAAGAAAGACAAGGAAAAAGAGGTATAGCAATCAACATGGCCGAGGTCGACACAAGAAGAGACCATGGACTTCATCATGGATCCCGAAATGGTTGAAGTAGCTTATTCAACTATAGAAGACCTCGACCCCATCTAACTAGACCCTGGCGATTCCAGCAAAGAGGTCTACATCGGCTGCAAACTCCGAGAACCAGGTAAATTTAGTCAATTTTTAATAACTAATGCGGATTTGTTTGCCTTCAGCCATGAAGATATGCCTGACATCCCCAAGTAGATCGCCACGCACAAACTAAACGTCGTTCATTCTATCCTTCGTTAAGGTAGGTCATACGAAAATTCAATCCTGCCATCAACGATGTCATCTACGATGAGGTGGAGAAACTATTAGAAAATGGCTCCATCAGGGAGTTGAAATATCCCAAGTGGATCGCCAACGTAGTGATGGTCAAAAAAGAAAAATGAGAAGTGGAGGATATGCGTAGTCTTTACGGACTTGAACAAAGCATGCCCGTTGGATTCGTTCTCATTACCACATATCGACCAACTCATTGACGCGACAGCCGGGCATGAGCTGCTAAGATTTTTGGATGTGTACTCGGGATATAACCAGATACTTATGGAAGATGAGGACCAGGAGAAAACCACGTTCATCACCCACAGAGGAATTTATTGTTATAGGGTCATGCAATTTGGGCCAAAGAACGCAGGAGCTACCTATCAAAGATTAGTCACGAAAATGTTCAAAGATCAGCTCGGCAAAACCATGGAGGTATACATCGACGGCATGCTGGTCAAATCCATAAAAGCGGACAACCATATCAACCATTTGAAGGAAGCTTTCGACATACTGAGACGGTACGAAATGAAATTAACCCAGAGAAATGCGCGTTTGGCATAGCCTCGGGAAACTTCTTGGGCTTTTTAGTGTCGCAGCAGGGGATCGAAATCAACCCAGACCAAATCAAAGCTATCGAAGGGATACCGGAGCTCCTAACTACCAAGAAGCATGTCTAGAGGTTGACTAGTCGAATAGCCGCCCTATCGAGATTCATCTCGCGGTCATCTGACATATGTCACAAATGTTTTGGCGTACTCAAAAAGTATAATGGCCTCGAGGGGACGCCCGAGTGCGTACGAGCTCTGGGAGAACTGAAGGTTTATATGCCATCACCACCTCTGCTCTCAAAGCCCAAACCCGGAGAACACCTCCTCGTCTACCCGGCTGTCTCTGAAGTAGCAATAAATGCAGTCCTGATTCGAGAAAGTAAAGGTACACAATCTTCCATTTATTACATTATCAAAACACTTGTCGATGCCTAGACGAGGTACCCACACCTCGAGAAACTAGCCCTGACACTCGTCATAGCTTCACGAAAACATAGACCTTATTTCCAATGCCACCCTATCTCGGTCGTTACCACCTTTCCTATGAGGGGTATTTTACATAAACCCAAATTATCCGGGAGGCTAGCCAAATGGGCCATCGAGCTAAGCGAGCACGATATCACATATCAGTCGCGAACGGCGATAAAGTCACAAATGCTCGTCGACTTCGTCACAAACTTTAGCGCAAAGATAATGCCTGAGGTCAAGAAGGAAGTCGTCCAAGCTTTTCTTCAAACACAAGGCATATGGATCTTGTACACCGACGGCGCATCCAACGTCTCCGGATCCGGACTGGGACTCGTACTTGAGGTCTCCACCGACAAAGTAATTTGCCAGTCCATAAGATACCCAGATATGTCTAACAACGAGACCGACTATGAGGCCGTGATTGTAGGATTGAGACTAGCACTCAAGTATGGGGAGACGAGGTTAAAACTCTATTGTGATTCCTAGTTCGTAGTCAACCAAGTCGCAAGGACTTTCCAAATCAAAGAACAAAGGTTGCAAAAAATTCAGATTGACATCTGTAAGCTGTTGCCCAAATTCGACGAATGCCAGCTCGACCAGATCATGCGTATGCAGAATGTTGAAGCAGATGGCCTCGCCAAATTGGCCGCAGCCACCAAAAGCCTCATAACCGGGGATAAAAGTGTGGTCCACCTCCTCAACTTGTCGCTAGACCAAATCGAGGTAAGATCTGTAAGTTTCACCTAGGATTGGCGCAATCGTATTGTCGCCTACTTGCAGGACGGCACACTCCCGAACGACAAGAAAGAAGCCAAAAAACTAAGAATGCAGGCAGCCAAATACAACCTCCTACACAGCGACCTATACAACAGGGCATACGGCGACCCTCTAGGGAAATGCTTAGGCCAAAACCAAACCCAGCGTGTCCTCGAAGAAGTCCATAAAGGCTATTACGGTGCTCACTCCGGCAATCGAGCACTCGTTAGGTGTATCATACAGGCAGGATACTATTGGCCTACTATGAAAAAGGACGCCTCAGAATTCGTGAAGAAATACGAACAATGTCAGAAATACGCCCTAATAATTCACCAAGCAGGCGAACATCTCAACTCGGTCACCTCTCTGTGGCCGTTCATCAAGTGGGGAATGGACATTGTGTGCCCTCTCCCATTAGGGTGAGGTAATGTACGATTCCTTTTGGTTTTAACTAATTATTTCTCTAAATTGGTGGAAGCAGGAGCGTTCGCCCAAATACGCGAACAAGAGGTAATCACCTTCATATGGAGAAACATCATCTGCCGATTCGGCCTACCCAAAGAGATCACCTGTGACAACGGACCCCAGTTCACGGGAAAGAAAATCGTCGAATGCTTCAAAAAATGGCATATTAAGAGGATACTTTCCACCTCGTATCACCCGGCGGGCAACGGGCAGGTAGAATCTTCCAATAAGTCCATATTAAACATCATGAATAAAAAGCTAGAAGACGCCAAGGGATTGTGGCCGGAGATAGTCCCAGAAGTATTATGGGTATATAGAACCACCCCGAAGACGAGTGCATGATAGACACCCTACTCTCTAGTCTATGGGACCGAAGCAGTCATACCAGTCGAAGTCGAAGAACCCAACCTAAGGTACTCCCACGAAAGCGGTACTAGTAATGACGAGAGTAGAAGGCATGAACTCGATGAGATCGACGAAAGAAGGGATATGGCATACATAAGGATGATCGCCCAAAAGCAGCAAGCAGAACATTACTACAACAAGAAAGCAAAGGCCCGACCGCTCAAAGTCAGGGACTACGTACTCAAAGCCAAATCTCAGGCAAGCAAAGACCCACGGGAAGGCAAACTAGGAACAAACTGGGACGACCCATACAAAATAACAGCCAAAGGAAACAAGGTTTCATTCCAATTAGAGACGATGGAAGGAAAATAATTACCAAACAATTGGAACATCAGTCACCTCAAATACTTCAACTTCTAAAAGGAAGAAGTGCCCCCAAGTCGTACTCTTTTTTACTCACTTGAGTTTTGTCCCATTAGGGTTTTCTCAATGAGGTTTTTAAATAGGCGACGAAAGGGACACTTCGAGTCGAAGTATGTGAAGGAAGGGATCTTTTCTCTTTCATTGTCCGACTCCTCAATACTCTCCAAGTTGAACAATGAAGAGACTAGACAGATTGGGACTGGAACGCCATCCAACGTCCAAAATTTGTAACTTTCTTCAATCATATAATTATTACAACGTCAAAGTAATAAAAACTTAAGTTTATCAAAACCATCTCAACAAAATGTTAAGTTCGACCCAACTCGAACAACACCTATCAGCCATCGGTCGTATCTTAACAAAGGTTAAGTTTCACCCAGCTCGAACAAACACCTATCGGTCCTCAGCCACATCTTAACAAAGTTTAAGTTCGACCTAGCTCGAACAAATACATATCGGCCCTTGGCCGCATCTTAACAAAAGTTAAGTTTGACCCATCTCGAACCAACACCTATCGGCCCCCGACTGTATCTTAACAAAGGATAAGTTTGACCCAACTCGAAAAAACACCTATCGGTCCTCGACCGCATCTTAATAAAGGTTAAATTCGACCCAGCTCGAACAACACCTACATTTAACAAAAGGTTAAAAATCAACCAAGTTTGAACAATACCTACCGGCCCTTGGACGCGATTTAACAAGAGGTTAAAATTCAACCAAGTTCGAATGACATCATCGGCCCTCTGCCACGTTACAACAGAAGGTTAAACTTAACCAAACGAGAAGCTAAGTCCAACCAAGTCGAAACCTAACCGATCGATCCTCAGACATACTCGATCTGTACGGACAATGGGTGATCTAGCCCATAGTTATTCAACCTAAATCATGGCAATAACAAAAGTATGAAGAAGCAAAACACGCAAAGTACAGAAACAAATCATGACAGAGAAGAAAAGCACAGACGAAAGTAAAAACCAACTTTGATATTTATAGACAAAAAAAGTTTCTTACAAAGGCACTTGAAGACGCCGGAAAAATACACAAAATTATAAAAACAAACTACTGCTGGCCATTGGCATCACGACCCACAACATACTCATCGGTCCGGTCTTTAATGCCTTTACCGCCCGGAGGGTAAATAGAATCGTACCGGGCCTCATCCTCAAGGTGATCTATAGCGTCCTTCCCGTCCTTATCTTCTTCGCTAGAGTGAGGCGTAGCTGGATCGTAGCCATAAGCAACCCGAGCCTCGCGAGACATGACCCGAGCATTCTCAAAATTTGCGGCAGGAACGGAACCCGCCATAGGCAACTCACGAAGCACATCCAGTCGGGCCTCGACATGAATCTATTCTTCATAAAGCTCACAGGAGACGTTGAGGAAGCCAAAAACCGTAGATAGATAAGGTTGTGCAAGAAGTTTGGCCTTCTCGGCCTCCAGAGCAACAACTCGATCATAAAAATCGGAGGTCTCTTTTTCCAACTCCCCAATCCTTTCATCAAGCCGTTCTTCTTTAGCCCTCGCCGTAGACAAGTTATTTTCTCGCTCAGAACGAAGGGTTCGGTTCGCCAATTCAAGGAACTCCACCCTCCTCCGACAAGCTCCTCCTATTTCTCGATGACCTCGCCATTGAGAGCCTCCACCTTTAACTGGCACTATTCAAGTTGGCCTCGCAGCTGGACCACTTGGGCTTGGAGATCGCTGCAGTTGTCCTCCATGCGCCTACTAAGCTCAAGATCCTCCTCTTTGCTCCCCAGCATCCCTTCAAGGATTCTATATTTTCCCACAACCTGCACCAACTCCCTATCCCTTTTCTTTAAGTCCTCCCTCAGGACCCACACATCGCCGCACTCGCGAAGACGACACTAGAGATCCTGGTACTTTCCAAGGCATGTTATATACTTGTCTTTTAGCTTCACGTAAATGTATTTACGTCTCCTCTCCCTACGAGCACTCTCAATATCTAGAATAATCGTCCATGAAATAGAGAAAAGGAAGTTAGAACTTATAAAGAAACCAAAGCATAAGGAAAAGAACAGACGATAGTCGTACTCACCCAGAGAGCAAGACCAACAATGTTATTCGACACAGTGCTATTTTTTATCGTCTCGAGGGTCGTACCCTCAACCTCAGAACAAAGAAGACCGAGGGCAGGGATTACTTCCTCTGTATTTACAAGCAGATTACGATCCATTGGAATCGTAATAGTTGCGGAACCCCCTTCCATCCTCGCTTCGAGTTGAGTAAGTCCCTTGTCGATCATCCTCAACTCGTCCAGATCCATATCGGATTCAGACCTGGTGTCCTCTTCAGCAATGAACTTCTCTATGACATCAACAGAGGAAGGAGCATCTGCGGCAACCCTAGAAGATGAAGCTTTCTCTTGCCTCGAAAATGCGAGGTCGTCGTTAGGCATCCCGCCTTCGACCGTCTCCCCTGCGGGATGCATTGATGCACTAACGTTCATCTCTTCCAAGTACAAAAACACGGAGCCCACTCCAATTCTCTCTCCAATATGCATTCTGGACGTCTCTCGAAGAACGAAGTCGCCTTCCTCCAAGTAAACGACTATTGGCCTTTCTCCTCCCACATCCATGGCTCTCCTCTTATGCAGAAATAGACTATCGTCCTTAGGAAAGACATCATCATCCTCATCAATCAACGAAAGGAATGGAGGAGTAGAAGAAGATGACATAACAAGGGCAATTTTTGGACTGCGGCGGGTGAGGAAGGGGTCAACACAGAGGCGGCAGTAGTCACAATAGAGGCAAAAATCGGAGGGGCACTAGCCTTCCTTTGAAAGGATGGCACATGTGCTCGGCTCCTTCAAGAAGACCCCCTATCTGGGAAAGAAACAAACTTTGAAGTGAGCAAGACGATTCGGCGTACAATGAAAAATGGAACGACCACGGGCAAATAAGAAAAGTTATGAAGGAAGAGCCGGTCTTAACTTCTTGATGAAGCTCCTCCAGTCGCGGATCCCTACGATGTGGGGGAGGATTTGCTCGACCCAATCAGAAATGCTTGAGACTAAAACGGGAGGCTAAGTGTTAGCTACAAGGAAAGGAAAATTCCTTCAACTAATTCCGAGTAAATAAAAGAATGCAAACAAAGAACGAGCACTTACATGTGTAGTTCCTAGACTCTGTAAATACATCAGCGTTAGCCACCACGTCCTCGGTCCTAAAGTAGAAATAATTGAGCCAGAACTGGAGACTAACCTTATCGTCTATCTTCACCACCAAACATTTTCCTCCACGAGACGAAGATTCAGCATTGTCCCCCTATAGAAGCTAGGGGCGAAGAGGTGAACCAAATGTTGCAGCGTGAGCTCCACCCCGGCCAGCTCGGCAAATTTGGTCAGCATTCTAATAATTTTATAAATGTAAAGCGCAAGCTGAGCAGGGGAGATGTCATAGTGCCGACAGAATTCCTCCACCAACGGAAGAAGGGGGAACAAATAACCAATGAGGAAGGGATAAGCGTATCGAGCGCAGTATTAGGGATGATGAACTTGTACCACGTCCTCACCAACCATGATCAGTTTGACATGGTTTGGAAGGCCAAATTTGGCCTTAAGTTCTGCCAATGTTTTAGGCGTCATCTTCGATTGGAAAATTCCAGGAGCGACGTCCAGCGATTTGGTAAGGTCAGACCTAACGTTAGGATTGCGGGGGATTATTTCCTCTACCGACGGGAATGCTTCATCATTAACTATGGCGGAAGCACCCTCCCCATGAAAAGGAAACACAACCGCTAAAGGAGGAATGTGGCTCCCTTCACCAGTGTTTGATGGTAAGTTACACATAATGCAAAGCAGTAAAGAAGAATAACGAGCGGAAGAGAATGGGAATAAAGTGGGGCAACAGAATAAGGAAAGGAAGTTTAGAGGAGAAAATGGCAAGAAGAAGGACGGTGCTCTGGAAAGTTAGGAGAAACAAACTTCAAACTCAAGTCCAAAAACCTCTATTTAAAGAGATCATGGCACTAAACTCGAAAATGCCTCATCCTTAATTGGCACCGGAATCGAAACGGAAGATCCAATCAAGGGTCACACACGAATCAAGGCAATGTATTGGGAATATACGTCATAATGACGCCTGGTGTTATGTCATCATTCTATTCATTGGAAAGGATAACTCCAACAAATCGCCCGGGAAACTTGTGGTATTTGAAATATGTGGCCCGCATGGGGCCACGTGGCATGTTCGATACAACGATTATGACTCTTGCAGCCTACTCGATAAGTTCGACCAAAGACGATATTATCCGCTCATTAAGCTCACTTGCGAGGACGACCTCAATAAGCGGAGGGACTAACTGTATGGGTAAAAAATTTATCTCTAATATAATCTAACCATGTTAACATTAAGGAGGCATTCACAAATTGCCATGTGTCACCACTATGACTTCAATGAAGACCTGCCCAAGGTCGAAGTGATTTTAGAAATGATGAAGGTCGCGGTCGAAGAGTCAGCAAGGATCAAGACCGAGAAGTCGTTGTAGATCAAGGTCGAGGTCGAGCATCCTAGACAGAGTTATAACGGCTAGTTTCAAGATATTACACTAAAGAAAATATTCTAGTGAATATTCTCTGCATCTGTACTATTAAGGTTTCTAGGAATATGTTCTCTATATATAGAAATAGACAGAATGATAGGGGACATGAGATATTCATTTGTAAGAAAACACATTGACTTTATAGAGAGAATCTGATCATATTATAAGCATACAAAAATAACCTTTTCACTAAGATTCCTATCTAGTTTTTCCACCCGATCCAAGAACAACCTGAGTGTTCTAAGGCCCATCAATCATTCTCCATTGCCAGGAAGAATATTCATAGATCTCACCCCTTTTTGGGCGACTCGCACTTTTCTATTTACTTAAATGTTGTCGAGTTGGTTGAGCATGAGATTCCCAAAATGGGAGGTTGGTGGTTCAAAACTCCTGCATGCTTTCTCGGTCAAACTCGTTACATGCGACTTGCCTAATGTGGCTTACCTCTCCAGTTTGATTTGCAGGCTATTGCACTGGAGCGGGATTTACTCATAACACCCGAAGGGTAGCAATTGTGATTCCCTAGTTTAACCCCCTTCCCCAGAAGAAAAAAAACCCTTAGGGCTAGATCATTAGATTCTAAAAAGTCTAAATTAACTAAGATAACCAACTTTCACTGATTAATTCATCAAGACCTTCCTATGTTTGACATTTGAAAAATGCAGTTAACATTACTATGTGGCATGGTCTCTTAGCGTGAAGCTAAACGAGTAATTGACATTAGTATAGACTGAATGTAAAAGGGCAAAATTCACATATAGCCATTTATCAGTTCTTATAATTTAAAAATAACTATTGTCATGAATTTTTTAATTTCATGAAAGTATTCTAAAAGTTTCAGTTGCAAAATTTGAAACTCCATGACGGTGATTATTTTTCAACTACAAGATTAAAAAGTAACTAGTCCCCACAGTTATTACGAATGTAAATGGGAGAAATTCAAAAATAGCCAGATTTACAAGTGATAATTAAAAAATAGCCACAATTTCAAAAGTAATCGAAATTTAGCCACTTTTCATGTAAAGATAAATTTGAACGAAAACACTATTCAAAATCCGAAAAATATTCAGCATAATATACTGGAGTTCCAGTATAATATACCGGTCCAGCATAACATGTTGGAAGTTCATACACATGTGCTCCAATCTCCAGTATATTATGCTGGAACTTTCCGCGTATTGGAGTTCCAGCATATTATGCTGGAAGTTCATACACATGTGCTCCAATCTCCAGTATATTATGCTGGAACTTTCCGCGTATTGGAGTTCCAGCATATTATGCTGGAAGTTCATACACATGTGCACCAATCTCCGGTATATTATGCTGGACCGGTCAGTAATATAGTAAAATAGTGGCTATTTTTTAATGACTTTACAAACACTTGCTATTTTTAAATTACCGGTCCAAAAATTGACTAGTTCGTGCTATTTTTACTTGAAGAATTAAATGTAAATAGTGCTCTTAACGTACACTAGACTGTTGCACAATGCACATTCGATTCCACAGTTGCAATGGGCCCAAAAGGAAAGGCCTGTTTCCTTGCTTTGAAAAAAAAAAAAACACACACACACACACACCTCTAAATTCCTAATCAAAGCCAATCTTTGAAAACAGTGAATTTGGCAACAAGAACCGACTCAAATTAGGAAAAAATAAAGGGGCAACTGCACATATAATCATTCTCAGGAATATTATTTAGAGATTAACCAGTAATTATTTTGTCCTGAAATTTTAAACTAGAAATTTCAATTTCAGAACAACTCAGGACATTTTTGTCTTGTACATTTGAACTGAAAAAAACGAAATTCAGGACGCACGGGCTAATTCATAAATAACAGCCCTTTAGATTGGATTTCCACAAAAATAAATGCCACGAAATCCCACTTTACATGGAATTAGGATTTAAAATCCAATGTGTATATATGCGCACCAGCCCAAAGTCTCAAAAATAATATTCACAATCTTTCTCTTTTCTCTTCAAAATAAGTATGGCAATGCTTCATACTTCCCTTCTCCCTATTTATTCAAAGGTTCCATCAATGGAAGTCTTTGGTTTTCGAAAAAGAGTTCAAAAGTTGGTCGTGATGTTTAATCTAAAGAAGAACATCATTACTCCCAAGAAGTTGCGAAAGGCATGCGACAAGCCAACTTTTTTTGTGTACGTACGCAAAAACAATCTATTCGAGGATTTCATCCGTGCATTCGAACAAGATATAGAAACCCTAAATACAAAGAAAGAAGAACCAAAATTGAAGAAATGCGTCGAAATCCTAGATACGAAGAAAGAAGAAGTGAAGCTTAAGAAATGTGAGATCCTAAAAGATTACTTGTAGTCTGTTTGGTCAAACTTCTAAAATCAGTTTATTTTGAGAAATGCTTTTCTCAAAAGTACTTTTAAAAAAAATACTTTTGGTGAAAAACAGTTTGTGTTTGACTAATTAATTTGAAAAACACTTTTGAACAGTAATTAGTGTTTGACCAAGTTTTTAAAGTGTATTTTTCTCAAAAATACTTCTCAGAAAAGTGATTTTGGAGAAAAATTACTTTTTTTCTGCTTCTTAAAAACTGTTTCTGCTTCTGCTCAAAAGTATTTTTTTTCTTTCCAAAAGCTTGGCCAAACACCTCAATTTTTGGCTAAAAGTGTCTTTGGCTAAAAAAAAAAAAAGCATTTTCGACCCAAAAATAAGCTTGGCCAAACAAGCTATTTACTTCTTATTTTTTGAGGATTTTATCCATAACTTTCAACAAGACATCAAAATTCTAGATAAGAATAAAGATTTGGTATTGTCTGTTCCCACCTGTCCGAGCAAAGATTTCGAGTGGCTTCTTCAATTAAGCAAGATTCAAGTTTTCCCTTAAAAAAAATTATGAGTATATTTTAATTTTTTTTTTCTTTTGGAGATTATCATGATGTAAAATTACCGCTTAATAAGAGTTTCTTTCTGTTTTATGTGCATATTAGATTGATCTCCATATCAAAATGTTAACTCAATTTGAAAAAACTAAATAGAAAAAACAAAAATATAATAGTGTTTCAAGGTTTCATTTTTCTTGTTTTTCCGTGCTCAAACATAGGAAACATGAATTCTATCTATAATAAATAATAAAAAATCTCCAATAAAAATAAAAAAAAGAATATACAAATGCAAAGTCATGAAATACTATGAATTTTCTTTGTTGTTGGATTAATGATAAGGACCTACACCTCATTTAACTCCAAGAATCTTTGTGGCCAATTTATATCAGATTAAATGCAAAAAATAAAATAGCTGAACAGCTTAAATATAAGGACCTACACCTCATTTAACTCCAAGAATCTTTGTGGCCAATTTATATCAGATTAAATGCAAAAAAAAAAAAAGAAAATAGCTGAACAGCTTAAATATAAGGACCTACACCTCATTTAACTCCAAGAATCTTTGTGGCCAATTTATATCAGATTAAATGCAAAAAATAAAATAGCTGAACAGCTTAAATACAACTGATTCCATCTTTTGAAATATAATTTTTTTGGGTAGTCTAACTCCTTTTTTCGTTGGTCTAAAGCATTCTCTAGCAGCCAACGAGTTGTCACTATCTAGTATCTAGCCCAAGACAATCAAATTCTTTTGTGTTCTAAAAGCAAAAAGGTCAACAGCACGCTTGCCATCTTAAATTCCTTAAACTAGACTAGAGGTCCATGCAAACAACAATCTGCATAGTGAAAAGGACTAACTACCGATAAGGGTTGTCATGGGATGGATAGTATCCTTATATCCTTAATCAGAAGTCTCGAGTTCGAGCCCTGTGTATGAAAAAGATACTGTTAGGGAACGCTTCCCGCCTTCCCCCTTAAGTGAGCCTTACGTTACACCAATCCGGGGTATAGTTGGCTCCAATGTGAACCGAACACCGGATGAGTAAATCCAATCAAAAAGAAAAAAGGACTAATTGAATGTTGGGGTCATGTTTCATTTGGTTATATTCACAAACATGACCAAGCCACATTCACTGCACTTTTCCTATATTGCGCGGATTCTTCATTTGTTTTAACATACTCATGCCGGAAGAGTGGGCATACCCGTATCGGGTACTTCCACTCAAACTTGAGCACAAATTGATTTCATAGCCATTTTAACATACTCGTGTTCGAAGAGTGTAATAAAAGTGTGAGTACTTCATGCGAATTGTTAAAAATACACTATATCCGAGCAACATAGCTATTCTCCATACAT
>AWOL01S0108395.1:0-17431 GCA_000715115.1 Nicotiana otophora
GGGTAGGTGTGGGGTGGGTGAGGTGTGGGGAAGTTTGAAGAAGAGTTTTGGAAAATGTTTTCCCTTCTTTTGATAGGGAAAACATTTCTCTCCAATTGGAGGAAAATGAGTTCATGAGGAAAATGTTTTCCAAAATATTTAAGCCCACCAAACATGGGAAAATTGAAAAACATTTTCCGGAAAATATTTTCCTTCATACCAAACACACCCTTAGTTGAGCTATGAAATAGAAATTGAAGTAGTACATATGTAACTGCATAAACTTCAATTTGCTTTGATCCAATTAACAGTAGAAGGCATGTAATAGGTCTCTTTAGTTTTTACTATAATCCAAACTCAAGTTGTATTTGTATGACTAGAGTGCCACTCTTTTGCAGTGAGCCAATCACTTAAAATATCAAACATAATGAAAAATTCATCTATTATCTTCTTGAGGGGAGATTTATTTTTAAGAGGTCGTTTGGTATAAAGGATAAGGATAATGATCCGGGGCTAGAATTGAGATTGTGTGTATCCATGTTTTGATTATAGATATTAGCTAAATCGGGATAAGTTTTACACTAAAATAGTGGGATTAGCTATCCCATATAGAAGGTAGGATAGCGAATCCCATGGGATATCCTTTTTTATTCCACCATTGTACCAAACGACATCTATAGGTAAAAAAGTCAATCAACTATGGAGGTATAATAAAACTTAACTGCATGCAAGGACCTTTAAATTCTAAATAATTGATTGAACTTTTAGGCTTTGAAGATGAATAATTTACTCAAGTTTGGTTTAGTCACGGCTTTAAATTTTTTATTTATTTATTTTCCTCCCTATTTCAGCACATAATGGCTCAGCTTTTTTCAGATAGTAGCAAAACCACAAGAAAAACAGTAGAATATTAATCTGAATTTATCATATCTATTTAGGAAGAGACTCTCGTTAGCTACATAATCACAAATAACCAAAATATCAAAATGGTGTAAAAACACAAAAGGAAATATATGTTTTGCATTCTGCTGCACATGCAATTCCGTAAGAGAGGTTCCCTTTCCTTTCTTGTCCCCGTTAATCTCAAAATGCTTGCACCTCCTGATTGGGTGTTGTGATTTGCAACCCTGGCGTTGTAACCTCAATACGATCTTCTATATAATTTTTGGCTTATTTGGAAAACATATTTGTTCACGACCTCACCATAACCTCACTGCTTGCCACAGTTTGCCTTTTTTGTTTTAAGTACGTTCAAAATTTTGGCCGGCAATGAATGAGATTAATTGGTAGATATCATTGTTGCTGTTTATTAACTTAACTAAGTTGAACAAATTATAGTATGAACTCAACATGTTAATAAATTCAACGGAAGATCTTTGAGTTCAATTGCTATTAAAGGAGAAGATCTACTGACTTGTAAGCAAAAAGACTAGATAAGAGAAGAGGGCACTCACCATAAAGATAGATTTGACATTATTCATCAAAAAGGAATCTGAAAATCTTTTGTCGTTGTGCCTCAGAAGAACATCAACGATACTTCCCACTATTGGCTTGGCATTATCATTTCATCGCTATTTAAATATGTTGTGTGATACAAACATTAATCAAATTCAAAAACTACTTCCAAATATAGTCATGCTTGCCATGCAACATGCGTGAGACAGGGAGTGAAACTTGAAAATTACCTGAGATCATTGTTCTTCAAGCAAAAACAGTAAATTTCAATAGGGTCATCTGCAATGCTAAATATAAATTAAGAACTTTACCAGATTAGATCGACATTACAAGGATAAAAATAAAATGATGCCAAAAGAGGTAAAAACCCCATGTTATAAGCGATTTGATTATGTGCATATGTAGCATCTTACATAAATACAAAAAGAAGGAAATTTTAACAGTTTCCATGCGGCAAGTTCCCCCTTCTTCCTTACCCTGGTAAGTCTTAGTGAAATAACTCCAATGAGAAGAAAAGAGGAGTTAAGACCCTCTTGGCCCGACCCTAAACACTCTAAGATCCTTTTTCAAACCTGCTGCCTTTTCGAGTCCAAGAACAAAATGGCTCGAATGGTACGATCCTCCATCACCCCAGAATGAATGGGGTGATCTCATAGTTCTTGGTCTGGTGAGAATGTAGTATGCCAATAGAACACGTTTTATATATATGGTAACGTGCGGTTTAATTTGTTTTTATCCATGTGGAATTAGTATGTATTTGGGACTTCAAGAACCGGTAGAACGTCTCAAATAACTAAAAATTTGAAACAACTTTAGTTCGAGTAAGAGACGATTCACATTTCTTCACGAATTTTAAATATTCTATTATTAGTTGACTTCAAAGTTCATGTATATTAGATAGTCCTAAATATTACAGCTTTATCCAAATTTCTTTTAGGAAATATTAGCTTTATAAGGGTCGAAAAGTCAAAAAGTTGACTTCAAAGTTTATGTATATATTTACAAATATATATACATACATATATACACACACACACACACACACACACATATATATATATATATATATATACACATATACAGTATGTGTAATACAACAACATATCCAGTGTATTCCCACAAGTGGGATCTGAGGAGGGTAATGTACACGCAGACCTTACCCTTACCTTGTGGAGGTAGAGAGACTATTTCCGATAGACCATCGGCTCAAGAAAAATATTTCTAAGCAGGATTGAAAAAGAAGCCATGTTGAAAAACAGTAGTGAAGAAGCCATATTGAAAATAATGAAGACAAGAACAATAACAACATCAACAAAGCAGTAAGATAACCGAAGCAAAGGAAGCAACCGGTAGTAATAGAAATCAAAGAATAAGATAATACGGTAATGATAGTAATAATACTGATATGGGAAATAAGGAATAGATACGGTGTCCCAAACTCGACTATCTACTAAGGAACATATATATTTCGAATCTATCTACTTAGCATACTACGTAGGACATGGCCAAATCATCTCAGACAATCTTTTCTCTATTTCATATTCCATGTGTGCTACTTGCATAGTTTGTTTGACGTGATTATTTCTAACATTAACCCATCTTGTATAATTCCACATCCATTTTAGCGCCCACAGTTCTACAACATTCACTTTATCGATACGTTAGGGTTTAGAGGGCCAACATTTACTCTCATATATCATTACTGGTATGACTTTGCTTCTATTTGTTTTTTATCTTCCTATTGAATTGTACTCCTATAACACTCTATTTAACCATCATATTTTAGTTTTCTTGTTACATCTTCATCCATCATATCGTTCTCCTCTAACACTCAACCTAGATATTTGGATTGCCTGCATTTAGGACCACGATCCCCTCAGACAAAGTCTAAGTTGATTGTTGTTATCAACTTTATAATCTCATTTGAGTTGTTGAATAAGGAGTTCTTTCCATCTTAGCATTCTTGTGGTTTCAAACTTTCTAGATAACTTGTGCATAGAATAGGATCATTAGAGACATGAACCTACTTGGCTGGAATCTCTATCATGTTGATCCTTGCTTTTCTTCCTTCACCTACTGATGCTTGAAATGGAAGGACATTCAATCTATAACTAGATAAGCCCAACTGCAACTCTTGATCCATTTAGATTCTTCCAATATTATACTGCTATGCTTACCTTCTAATGGAACATATAAATAATTTGAAGTTTTACAGCTTATGTAGATTCGTTAACAGAGAAATAAGGCAATGCTCTTAAGCTAGTCATAAAGGTTAAAGGTCCTTTTCAATTTTGAAATGGGATAATCATTGGCTCAGATCTGCATAATATTTCAAGTCTTTACAACCCCTTGAGTTTCTTAAAACAAATTATATTCCTTGCACTTGCTAATGATCCCAATCCGCATTGTTGAAATTTTGCGATAGAGACCAAACAGCCTGTCCAAATTGCCAACAACCAAATAGTCCTGAACTCTTTTGTTTTGCAATGTAATAGTTTTTCTCCAGTGTGTTTCACTGTCTAAGTGTAAACCAGGGCAACAGCTTCTTAAAAACTCACCCAAAAAAAGAAGGATTTTTTGAAGTTCATTAAATATGTTCCTAACGCTGATGCACAAAAGATGCAAGTCAGTCTTCAAATACCCTTAAATTCCAAAATGAAATGTTTCATGCTTAGAGGAAATAGTTGATTAAAAAATAGAAACTAGAGATTGGCTACTTCAGTTATTTGGTCATGTAAGGCTGTTACTGAATGTTTTTTTTTTCCGGTCTGATGAAGAAATTAGTTTCAATGATGGCATCAAGAAGATGCAGTGAGTCCAGTTGTAATTGATGTTTTTTGAGCTCCCTTCATCTCTCATTGGCCATGTACTTAGTAAAGCATGTAAACTAACCTATCACTCACTTGTTATATGATTCTGTTTCTTTGTTTCTTAGTTACTCGTAAAAAGTTGTCTCTTTTAATCCTCAACATCAACTGTAATAATGATTTGTTTAATATATGCAAATCTTACTTGAATTAGATCATGTGATTAAGTACTTGCAATAACATGAAAAAAACTAGATCATGTGTTTAAGTTTTGAAGCTGTAAATTTACTTTTACCACCAAGGCTTGTCTAGTGGTATCAGTGGGAGTTTCCCACACATTAAGTGTAGGTTCGATTCTCACTGACCCCTTTCCCCTTCCGAATCCTCCTAACTAATGTGAAAAACTTTTAGTTATTTAAAAAAAAAAAAAAAAAAAAAAAAAAAAAAAAAAGCTCAAACTTCTGAGTGTAAATATTCTTAAAGTCTTTTATGGTATCTACATTCCTGAGAAGCTTCATTGTAGTGTCCGGTTGGTTTCTCACCATTATGCTTTTAGTAAAATCAATATTCATGCTTTTTTTTTCTTTAAATAGTTGGCATGCATTTGTTGCTTTAAACTTTCCTAATTTTTATGCAATTTAAGTTGACTGCATGAAGGGGCTGAATTGGTGTAAAATTTTGGAACGTTTGTGATAAGCAAATGCTCCATGTATAACTCAAACACTTCCCGATTGTGTGGTGGGAAATTTTTTTCTTTAAGATGTTGAATTACATATCAGTTTATACTTTATAGCCATTCATATTCTGTGTACAATCTTTTCAGTACTTTCCCCCCGGATTTGCTCGATTGGTGTCTCACTTGACTAATCAAGAAACTTATCTGGAGGACTCAAGTGGACAGAAATGGAAGGTGGGAATATGTATTCATAACGGTTCACTTGCAATTAGAGAGGGATGGCATGCATTTTCATCACAACATGGTCTGAAAATGGGGGACTTCTTGGTTTTCCACTATATTCAGGAACAGCACTTTGTTGTTCAAATATTTGGAACAAGTGGTTGTCAAAAGATCAGCTTTGACAATGGCACTAGCACAGGGAAGAAAAGGCAAAGAACTAATTGTAAAGCAACTTCCCAAGATGAGCTGCTACCGGAAACTGACATAAATTCAAGAAAAAAGTGGAATTCAACACCCTCAGATACTGCTGTACCAGAGTCTGAAATGGCTGATCACGAGCCAGCGACCACAACTTTTGCATCAAACATAGATGCTGACACTGGAATCCTAGAAATAGTTCCCGAAGCAGAAGCAATCAGTGATAGTCTACAAGGTGAAAACGGACCTGGTAATCATGTTAGCACCAATTCAATATCACAAAGGGAGTCAAGTTCAGTAGATGAGGTTCCTGTTGAGATGGAGTTCTTAACCTTTAAAGAACCTGTGCACTTCCTTGACATTGGAATCACTCAGACTGAAAATATTTCTGAACCAGTGAACGATATTTTACTTTTGGGCCAAAAAGATGAAAATGTCCATAATATGGGTCTTATCTCTAGCATGTCTTCAGCTGAAAATGGCGGCAAGGGTAATTTTGCCCCTTTCATTTTTATCGTATCTTCTAATCAATATCTTTACCGTGTCCAGAAACAATGGAAGGGAAAGGAAAATTACTAAAGAGGGAAAATAGAAGGGAAGTGCGAGAGAATAATTAGTGGGGCTAAAAGAAAAATGGTCTTTGTCCTCTCTTCTCTCTCCACTTCCCATGCTCTTTCTCTTGATAAACGAAAAAAAGAAAAAGAAATTCTGTACTTTTCCCTTAATTTCCTTCCTTTTCCCTTGTTTCTAAGCAAGTCCATGATTTACTTTGATTGGCTCCAATATATATTCTCAACCGCATGATGATATGATATATTAGGTAGTCATTTGGTCTTGCCATCTAATAAAGAAAGTCGCTGCAGCAATCAGGTTACCAGAGAGAAATCCAATGAAGCATCTCATATTGGTAAGCTTCCAGTCTTTAACATTAAGAATCATTTTATTCTGCTGTCTTAAAATGTATTCTTATTCTTCTGTGACTTTTGTGTGTGACACTAAATCTTTTCTTTATCGGTTTTATTAGATTTCTTCCTGTTAATTGTGGGGTTTTGCATCATGAATAGATAAGCGAGAACGGAAGGAGATGGCAGCAAAAACACATTTCTCTGCTAAAAAGCTAAATGGTATAACATTTTCATATTTACTTTATACTCTCATTTGATCTTGATATCCTTTTCTCATAACTGCACATCATCCCATGCATGTATTCTTATTTGATGTATGCTGCATGAGCTGTGAGAAGTATAGCACGGAAATTTTTTATTTAATTGTGTCTAAAGTGTTGTACAATGCCTTATTTATATACAGTGATTACATAATAATAAGTATCTAATTCTCGATGTGGGACACTATACATTACTAACTATTTAACATTCCCCCTCAAGCCGGTGCATATAAATCATATGTACCGAGCTTGTTACAGATGTAACTAATACGAGAACCAGTAAGAGACTTGGTGAAAATATCTGCAAGTTGATCATTCAACTTCACAAACTTTGTAACAATATCTCCTGAGCTGACAAAGTGACAGTCGATCTTAATGTGTTTAGTCCTCTCATGAAACACCGGATTTGACGCAATATGAAGAGCAACTTGATTATCACACACCAATTCCATTTGGCTGATTTCTCCGAACTTCAACTCCTTGAGAAACTGCTTGATTCAAACTAGCTCACACGCTGCCACAGCCATGGCCCGATATTCTGCTTCAGCGCTAGATCGAGCAACTACATTTCGTTTCTTGCTTTTCCAAGATACCAAATTACCTTATACTAGAACACAATATCCTGATATAGAACGTCTATCAGAAGATGATCTTGTCCAATCAGCATCTGTATACCCAACAATCTGCTGATGGCCTCAATCCTCGAATAGTAATCCTTTGCCTGGAGCTGACTTTATATACCGAAAAAATGCGAACTACATCCCAGTGACTATCACAGGGAGAATCCATAAACTGGCTTACAACACTCACAGGAAAAGAAATGTCAGATCTAGTCACTATGAGGTAATTCAATTTGCCAACCTACCTCCCATATCTCGTAGGATCGCTAAGAGGCTCCCCCTGTCCCGATAGAAGCTTAGCATTCGGATCCGTAGGAGTGTCAACAGGTCTGCAACCCATTATTCCAATCTCTTTCAAGAATGTCTAAGGCATACTTCCGCTGTGAAATAACAATACCTGAGCTAGACTTATCGACCTCAATACCTAGAAAATACTTCAATCTGCCCAGATCCTTAGTCTTGAAGTGCTAAAAGAGATGCTGCTTCAGATTAGTAATACCATCCTGATCATTACCAGTAATAACAATATCATCAACATAAACCAACAGATAAATACACATATTAAGAGCAGAAAGTCGATAAACACAGAGTGATCAGCTTCATTAGGAGTCATGCCGGACTCTTGAATAACTGTGCTGAACTTACCAAACCAAGCTCGAGGGGACTGTTTCAAACTATATAGTGACCTGCGCAATCGGCATACAAGACCGCTAGACTCCCCTGGAGCAACAAAACTACGTGGTTGCTTCATATAAACTTTTTCCTCAAGATCACCATAGAGAAAAACATTCTTAATGTCTAATCGATAAAGATGCCAATGACGTACAACAACCATGGACAAAAAGAGATGAACATATGCTACTTTAGCCACGGGAGAGAAAGTGTCACTATAATCAATCCCACATATCTGAGTGTATCCTTTTGCAGCAAGACGAGCCTTAAGCCGATCAATCTGGCCATCCGGGCCGACTTTCACTGCATAAACCCAACGACAACCAACAGTAGACTTACCTGAAGGAAGAGGAACAAGCTCCCAAGTGCCACTCGCATGTAAAGCAGACATCTCGTCAACCATAGCCTGTCGCCATCCTGGATGAGATAGTGCCTCACCTGTAGACTTAGGGATATAAACAGTGGACAAAGATGATATAAAAGCATAATGAGGTGATGACAGGCGATGCTAACGTAAACCGACATAATGAGGATTAGGATTAAATGTGGATCGTACACCTTTTCGAAATGCAATTGGTGGACTAGGAGGAGACAAGTCCGCAGTAGGTGCATAATCTGATGCAGGATGTGAATCACCTGGACCTAATGCTGGACGTGGACGACGATGATAAGTCAAGAGTGGTGGCCTTGCGACTGGAGATGTAGGAAGAGCAACTGTAGACTCCTCAAAATTATGTATAGGTAGTTGTGGTTGTGGTGGTGTTGTGGATGTGGATTCCTCACAAGTAGGTACAGATAAGACCTAGATATATTAAGATGATCATAAGAAGTAAAGTAAGGTTGAGACTCAAAAAATGTGACATCGGCTGACATATGATACCTATGAAGGTCAAGTGAGTAGCAGCGATACCTCTTTTGAATCCGAGAATAACCAAGAAAGACACACTTATGAGCACGGGGAGCTAACTTATCTTTTCCAGGAGCTAAGTTGTGAACAAAACATGTACTCCCAAAAATACGAGGAGAAAGAGAGTATAAAGGTGCTGAGGTAACAATACTGAATGTGGAATCTGATTCTGGATAGCAGATGAAGGCATTCAATTAATCAAGTAACAAGCTGTAAGAACTGCATCGCCCCAAAAACACAGCGGAACATGTGACTGAATGAGAAGTGTGCGAGCGGTTTCAATGAGATGCCTATTCTTTCTCTCTGCTACCCCATTCTGCTTAGGGATATACAAACAAGGTGTTTGATGGATAATTCCTTGAGAGGTCATAAACTGTTGAAACTGAGAGGATAAGACATTATCACTACGAAAAGTGCGAACAGAAACATTATCACTATGAAAAGTGCGAATGGAAACTGGGAGGATAAGTATTCTAAAGCATTATCACTACGAAAAATGCGAATAGAAACACCAAATTGATTTTTAATTTCAGCACAAAAATTCTGGAGGATAGAAAATAACTCAGAACGATCTTTCATTAGGAAAATCCAAGTACATTTTGAGTAATCATCAATGAAACTAACAAAATAACAAAATTCTAAGGTTGAACTAACTCAACTAGGACTCCATATATCAGAATGAACTAAAGAAAGAATAGACTCTGAACGGCTCTCAGCACTACGCGTAAAGGTGACTCGGGTATGTTTTCCAAGTTGGCACGACTCACAATCTAATGTAGATAAATTAGATCATCTTTTGAAGCTTGGATAAACCCGGTTCTGGAGAATCTGTAACTGGACATGCTGTGGAGTGATTGAGTGAGTTAAAGTAGTAAAGGCCTTGTGATTTAAGCCCTGTGCCAATCGTCTGCCTCGTAATGCGGTCCTGCATAATGAAAGATTAATCAATAAAATATATACCACAATGAAGGGCACGAGTCAAATGACTAACATATGCAAGACTAAAAGGACAACAAAAGACATAAAGAACGGAATCTAGAGTGACAGAAGATGAGGGATTAGCGTGTCCAACTCCTTTTGCTTTAGTTTGGAACCTATTGGCTAAAGTAACAGTAGGAAGAGACTGTGAATACACAATATTCGACAAAATTGATTTATTACCAGAGATATGATTAGAAGCTCCCGAGTCCCTGACCCACAGTCCAAGAGTAATAGACTGAGAAACACAAGCAAAAGAATTACCAGTAACATGAGTATCAATCTGAGCAACCGAGGCTACTTGTGGAGATGACTGCTTACTTGTTCGATACTGAATGAACTCATTATAGTCCCCTTCAGATAAAGAAAATCCCTGGTTACCTGTAGTCTCGGTCTGAGCAACATGAGCGTTTCTGGGTGGTCGACCATGTAAAGAATAGCACATTTCACGAATGTGTCCAAGTTTATTACAATAAGAGCACTTGGGTCGAAATCTCCCAAAATGACTTCCTCCTCGTCGATTCTCTATAGCCTGAGATGCCCGATTTTCCATTTTCTGAGATGCGAGAATAGAGGAGTCAATAGTTGGCGGTGAGACCACTGTGTGACTGGGTGGCGCAGCAAGACGAAGCAATCGAGAGAATATTTCATCAACTGTAGGAACCGAAGGACTAGCCAAAATTTGGTCTCTCACGGAGTCAAAGTCATTAGGCAGTCCAACAAGTGTAAGAACTAGAAACATCTTCTGTCGTTGCTCTTGTTGTTTTTCAAACTCTAGCAGTGACTGGCATCAACTTCTCAAATTCCTCCATAACTGCCTGCACTTGTCCCAAGTAGGTAGACATATCCAATTCTCGTTTCTTTAAGTTTATCATCCGAGATATCACATCGTAAAAATGAAATATGTCATTAGTGTATAAAGTACGAGCTTTCTCCCAAACTGAATAACATGTTTGGAATGGACGAAACAAAGGCATTAACTTGGAATCAATTGATCAACAAACTAAATAATTGAGCATCAATTTTCTCCCAGAGTGCTTTGGCCTTTTCATCTCCATCACTAATCTTCTTGGCTAGGTGATCTTGAACACCTTGACCTTTGCACCACAATTCAACAGAAGAAGCCCAGGCTAAGTAGTTTGAACTTCCCATTAAGGGTTTCAAAGTAATCATCAAATATGAATTTCCAGAACCGTTGTTTTTAGAACCAAAAATATCAAGTCCCAAAAACATTGTTGGACCAAATAGCACAGACAATCAAGAACAATAAAAAGCTCAGAAGAACAGTGAAGAAAAAACATTGTATCTCGGCGGAAACTGAACAGTCACCAGAAATCTCGCCGAAAAATAAAAAGGTTGTCGGAATTTGATGTAACTTGGACGGATAAGCTCGGAATAGCCTCGCGAGCAAGCTGTCCAACAGGACTTTTGTCAGAAATTGGCCCGAGGGTAGCTCATGCGCCGGCGCGTGAAGGGATCTCGCCGGAATTTTCCTCCTTCTGGTCGTCGCGTGTGGGAATATTTTCCAGCGGGGTTTGCTGTGGTTTTGTCGCCGGAAGGTGTAGGACCTTGTGGTAGTGTTGGTTTTAGCACAACACCGAGGGAAACGTAGGTGACGCAATAACAGCGACTGTTTGGCGGAGTTCTCTTCCTCGGATGTTTCTCACCGACGCTCTGAAACCATGTGAGAAGTATAGCACGGAAAACTTTTATTTAATTATGTCTAAAGTGTTGTACAATGCCCTATTTATATACAGTGATTACATAATAATAAGTATCTGCTTCCCGATGTGGGACACTATACATTACTAACTATTTAACATGAGCAAATGCAGGAAAAGAGCCAAACATAACAGAGAAAGATGGTCAAGGTTTTCCAAAGGCTGTAAGTGGTAATAACAAAGTTACCAAAAGTGAGCCTGCTGATTCAGGAGACGCATCATTTCCTGATGCTGGCAGCTTCTCATGTTTGCTACGGGCGGATGGTCGAAATTTTCTGGTGAAAATCTTGCTGAAATATCATTCCTTCTGCTATTATTTTGAGGAATTTCATTTGTTTGTTTTATTCCCTGCAGCATATGCACTGCCTGATTAATGACTATATCTAGAGTGTTTGTTGGAGTGACATGCATTTTAGTACTGTTTTCACCAATCTTTGGCATTGAATTATTAAAGATATTGTATAGGGGAATTCACACATCTTTGCCAGCATATTTTCGGCCTAAATACTCTAATCTTTTCATTAATTCATGAAGATTGAGGATAAGTGCTGATTACTTTGTCAGTAAACTGTTGAAAAGGAATAAAAGAAATGAAAAGCTAATTTCTGTGCAAGCTCCTTTTTATTAAATGAGGATCATGAAATCACCACTGAGCTTAAAGTAAATTATTATATTTTTGATTGTTAGTACTGCTGATAGTAAACTTTGCCTTTGCTTTTTTCCAAAAATTAATGAGAATCCTTTGTGTTTGAAATGGTCATTTTCTTTTAAGGACCAGTGTCAACCTGATTGGCAATGGACATTCTTTTGTTCTTTTTCTTGGTCATAGCAAATGGTTGATTTCAACTTCTTATGCTACGAAGAGCAGATATTCTGTCTTAAAGATTTCTCAAGGAAAAAAAGTTGTAGGGTTCTGTGGAACTAGATTTCAAAGAGGAAAATGTCATATCTCATTCTCTATGAAGCAGCGCCTACATTCCATTGTTTATTTGAATATTTGGCACTTTTAATCACCTGACCACACTGATCATTCTTTTTTCTTTTCATCTTTTTGTCCTGATTAAAGCTTTCTCCTTAGAGAATGTGGTCCGCTCCAGATTGTGCTTAAACTGCCTGTATTTGGCTGAAATTTTCTTTTAATTCCCTGAGTGTATATGCTTTTCCTCTCCTCTTTATATTTGAATTTAGACCTTAACCTACTGTGTAGGAATTACCACAAAGCTGGCCACAAGTTTTGACGGGCAGGAAAAAGCTGGAACACATTACTATTTTTCTCCAAGGACCAGATGATAGACCCTGGCCTGTCACCTATCATGAGAGAGCAGGTTCTAAGGTTTTGGCGAGTCGCTGGGCAGAATTTACTGCAGTTTATGGCATTAAGCCGGGGGATGAATGTCGATTCCAACTTTTAAATCTGCCAGAACGCAGATTTACGGTACGCATAGCCCACAAGTTAGATGTTACTCAAACTACTTTGAGTTGATTATTATGAGCAGTTGTGAGAACAATGTAATTGGAGTTATGGCGAGAGTTTACTTAATGGTTTTTATACATTCATTTGATTTAAGCAAATCTATAGTGGATTCTGGATTTATATGTTGCGCGGATACTTTAGTTCAGCAATAAGAGCCATGAGATCATATAGATGCTGTTGATAAATTTTCATTAACCAAGGCAATCATGTATCTGATGCATCATTCTTTGAAAGGAACTCTTCAAGTTTTGATACTTCCTTTCTGCCATCAACTTTTTCATTGGTACGTGGAGCTATTTTTAACATATTATAAGTGTCAGTGTTGACTCACATCTGCTACTCTCGCCGGATAAATGGAGATAGATCAGGACAGCTTTTATGAAGAAAATAAATTAACAATTAACAAGAATATGCATATCTTTTTAACCTTCATAAATGATTTGGTCACAATGAAAGTGCCTGCATGAAAATGCGGTAGAAATGGCGTGGTATAATCACTTTTTTAAGTGGTATTTATTTTTTAGCCAGTGTTTTTAATGTTGAGTAAAAATAGCCATTACTCTATTAAAATTGATACGAAAAGTCTTTTTTACCCTTTTTTCATGAGTGATGTGTAAATATTAAGGACATGGTGTCCTTAATATTTTACACACCACTCATGAAGTTAAGGACACTATGTCCTTAACATTTACAATGCACATATGAAGTTAAGGACATGACGTCCTAAAGTTTAGCAGCAGAATGTGCAAATACATGACACTTTGTCCTAAATATTTACACAACATTCATAAAGTTAAGGACACCATGTCCTTAATATTTACACAACACCTATGTCTAGCACAAGGGTATTTTTGTCCGGCGGATAAAAAATTATTAAGAAGAGTAAATACATTTAAAATAATGGCTAAAAGTAAAGAAATTTCTAATCAGGGGATTTAGTTTTGGCAAGGAGGAGGTTAATTTTTCGTGAGGAAGTCATTTTTTAGTATATGATATGACGGATCTCATTGTCTCCCTCCCCCATTATTACGTTACACGGCATTGATTGACATTACCATCTCTAACCACCCACGTGTGTCTTTTTTTCAAAATATTTTTTTTATGTGACATTGTTACTATCTAAAAAGCAGATTAAAATTCAGAAAAAGAACAACAAAAAATTAAGCATTATTTTATAGAAAAGTAAAGGAATCGGTATCTGAATTTATATGATTTGGTCGACTTCGAGTCTCTCTCGTCTTTTTGGTCAAAGGAAGTTGAAAATAACACGATAATACTAACACTTGACGTTGGTGCCATTTGAGAATGATCACCGCAAAGAGTTAATTCCATCTACTAATTATGTCGATCATATTCAACTGCGAGAAACATTAAACAAGAAGCAGATTGATTAAAAAATTACTAATGCTTTAACAACTTGATATTGTTGAAAAGCATGATTTATTTTTAAATTATCAAATTTTGAACGAATTTTGAGACGTTTTACCAAAATATTAGATCAAGGAGAAGGTGCAGGCACGTTCTCTTCAATGTGATGTAAATCCTTCTTCGTAATCTCCTGGTTTTGTATGATCAGCTGTGTTAGTCGTTAAGAATGTTTGGTCTTGTGGAAATAATGATGTAATTCACAAATCACAATTTATGTTACGACCTCTTCAGCTCTTCTTACCCTCCCTGCTGTGAGTGTGGAATTGTGGGCAGGGCTGCAGGATGAGAAGAATACAGGCATATCATTGAGTCATCTTTGGACAGAAGTAGATTTATTATTTTGAGTATCACGCGTTAAAGATATAATTAAATAATTAAAATTATATTTTTTTCTTCAATTGTTTAAACTTATAAATAAGATTGTCACACACTTTAGTATTATATTAAGTAGACATAGGTGTTCGGTTCAAGTCTCACTCCTCATCCAAATTTTCACGTGTTTGGCGCAAGGAAAGAGTCAGACTCGCACGTGAAGGACATGTTCAAGGCATAATTAAGTAATTAAACGTGTACTCTGTTTATTCGTAAAACGGTGCAGTTAAATTTGTTACGTGATTTATAGACAAGTGAACCGATTTGATCATAAAAATGATAAGGAAATAAAACTGAAATTAAGATTTAACGACTGAAATTAAAGAAGATGACAAGCCTGGTTCCGAACTCCCTCTTTTCGAGAGCAGAAGTGAAAATAATGATAATGCGGTGATAAAGCTATTAAATTGAGAGTAAAATAGTAAAGTATAGCTTTTGTGAGCAAAATATTTCATGTCCCTACAATGACTTTTAACCCCGCTATTTATAACTCTACCTAGGGAAACGAGATCCTAAGATCAAGCTTCTATTAAATGAGAATAAAAGTGTCATTGATGAGTATATAATGGCAGGCCTTGAATGCAAATATTCTCTGTAACGACTGTTTATTTAACGTTAGCAAATATTTCCTCATTGAATGTTGTCCAATGGCAAACCTTTGAACTTCTACTGCTGACTACGTCCCCTTCAAAATCCATTCGGTACCAGCCACACACGTCGCATTCAGTATTAGTTGTTTCTCGACTCATCCTTTACCTATCTTCGGTTTCACGTATCATTTTACCATTTGACCACCTGTTATCAACCAGTTTTGCCCCATACAGATAATTCCCTTACTTTTCGGTGACACATCTTAGTATTACCGGGAAGTAGGTGAAATTTTTTTTCTTGGCGGGAAAGTTCATGAACAATCTCTGACACTTGAAAGGATGCACGTCTTCTCGCATTTAAAACACGTGTTGCCCTACGATTCATCAAATATTTTCGCTGGTTTTCAAGGTAATCATGACCACGACTTTTTCCGTGTATAACTTTTCTGCTACTAATCATTTTTACATCTTCACTTCCACAACTTTCACAAGTCTTTCTCTTTTCCTGCATTTTCTTCGAATTCCTTCACAACCTTCAACTTCCTCATCAAGAACTTTTCTTTTACAAACCTTTTACTATCATGTCTTCATACACTGCTTCCTTCAGGAATACTGGTCTTTTCTTCGGTGGAGGCTCGAAGAAAAACAAAAACAAGGAGGTTGACGTTGAGTCTGATCCTCCAACTGTTAACACCGTCATACAACTTCAACTCAACACTGCAAATGATCTTCAAGAAAAAACTCCTCCTACAAACCCTCAAGGCTACCGATTTTGGCCAGTTCGTAGGTATCCCTCCTCCATTCATCCTTCTAGTATCCCAACTGTGAAGGAGGACTGCAACTGCCCCAATATTAAAATCCTCGCCCCAGATATGGTAGAGCGAGTTACTTACTCCAAGGAGGGATTCACGTATGTCTATATGTATCCCTTTACCTTGGGTCCATTCTCTTTGGGGTCGAGTGAAGCGCCCAACTCAATAATTTTGGAGTTTTGCCACCGATATCAGGTCTGCTTGGCACAAATAGGCCCATCTATATGGCAGACGGTGGCCTGCCTTCATCAATTGTTCACTGAGACCGGAGAAACCCTAACTCTTGCACATATGATAAACCTCTACTCTCCCAAGATTTTTCGTGGGGGAGTATTAAACTTTAGCAAGCGTGGTCACCATACTCTCCTCACTAGCGTAGACGATGACAATGACCGTGGATGGATGGAACGGTTCGTCGTTGTTGCTACCAGGGACATCATCCCAACCATAACTCCGATTTTTCCTGAGTCGCAGAATCTTTTTCGTAAGTTTTCGGTTATTTGCTTCCTTTCTTAGTGAAAAGATAATTTCCTATTTCTTTGATTTTCTATTTCCTTTGTTTTAGCTACCTGCTGGGAACTACCACGGGGTCAAGGTCAAGACCAATGTGTTCAGAAAATTATGGACATTACAACTCTAGAATCCTGGCGGTGGAAGGGATTGGCTCCCAAATACGGGTGGAAGGCCAAGCACCATGGTAAGCCAAGTCTTTCTTTCTTTTATCCTTGTTTGAGCATAAGAAATCTCATGAATGAATTGCTAATTCCATTTTTGCCTAATACAGGGCTTCCGAGGGGTTCTGTTACCTGCCCCGAATTCGACGCCTTAGATGACGCCGAGGAGGCCAAGAGGGTATTGCAAACTACCCTTACCGGAAGCAGAGCTCGTGGATCTGCCCGAGCCTTCAGTGAGGGAGCCTCCTCTCGGAGTCCCCAGTCCAAGAACAAGAAATGGAAGAGAAGACGCTCCTTCTCGGCTGGGACTCAAGAGTAAAATCAAAGAAAATGCCATCCGAGCCGGCCACCGTGGTCCTCGTTGATGAAAAGAAAGCTAGTGATGAAGAGGCTCCCCTTCAAAGGAGAAAAGGATCTTCATCAGCTCAACCAGATGCACCGCGGGCCAAACGGGCCAAACGGGCTAAACGGGCCAGGACCGTTTGGCCCGGTTTTAGTGGGCCTGGGCCTGTCCTATGATTTGGGCCCGTCAGGTCCGGGACCGTTTAGCCCGCCAGAGCCCGAGACCGGCCCGGTCCCTTAACAGGTCAAACGGTCCCAACGATTTTTAAAAAAAATAAAATAATATAGCCGTTGGGCTGTCAAAAATAGCCGTTGGCTATTTATAAAATAGCCATTTAA
>AWOL01S0108432.1:0-22553 GCA_000715115.1 Nicotiana otophora
ACTCCATTCTTACCTCTCTGGACTCCTGAGTACCAAAGTTTATACCCATCCACGTCCCTCGCAAGTTAAGGCATAGAAAATAATTTAAAGCATGTAACAGTTAAGACATGGAATAAAATAATTAATGAAATGCGGGAAAGCATGGAAACAGGTATTTTGACGGCGTATATACACTCGTCACCTCGCATATACGCCGCTACACATGTAATTCACATAGCACATAGCTCAAGGGTTCCTAATTCCATCAAATCAAGGTTAAACCCGATATTTACCTTGCCTCGCAAGCAAATCAAAGCTCAGTCGGGGCTTTTCCTCTAAAATCCGCTTCCAAACCAATCGAATCTAACCAAAAATCGACTCAATAATATCAAATAATGTTAGAAAAATCAATTACAATACAACAACAACAACCCAGTAGAATCTCACAAGTGGGGTCTTGGGAGGGTAGTGTGTACGCAGACCTTACCCCTACCTATGAAGGTGGAGAGGCTGTTCCGAAAGACCCTCAACTCAAGAATATTAAAAAATGGAGAAATAGAGAAACAATAGTGTAACGACCCGACCAGTCATTTTGAGTATTACAACCCCGATTCCCCATTTACTGCTCAATTTATACTTTACAGTTGTTATGTGACTTACCGAAAAAATTGGTTCGGGTCCGGTGAGGTTTTGGAATGAATTGGAACACTTAGTTCAAAGGGTTAAAGTTTAAGTTGAAATAGTCGACCGGATATTGACTTATGTGTAAACAACCCCTGGAATAGAGTTTTAATGATTTCAATAGCTCCGTATAGTGATTTTGGACTTAGGAGCATGTCCGGAAAGTTATTTGGAAGTTCGTAGTTAAATTAGGCTTGAATTGGCTAAAATGAAAATATAAGTTTGGAAATTTGACCGGGGAGTTAATTTTTTTATATCGGGGTCGGAATCCAGTTCTGAAAATCTTAATAGGCCCGTTATGTCATTTATGACTTGTGTGCAAAATATGAGGTCAATCGGACTTGATTTGATAGGTTTCGGCATTGAATGTAGAAGTTAAAAATTTTTAGTTTCATTAAGCTTGAATTGGGGTATGATTCGTGGTTTTAGCGTTGTTTGATGTGATTTGAGTTTTTGACTAAGTTCGTATGATATTTTAAGACTTGTTGGTATGATTGAATGGGGTCTCGAGGGGCTCGGGTATGTTTTGGATCATTGATTGAGAAACTAGTTATGTTAAGGATTTGGAGTTTGACCATGGTCAATATCAGGTCAAGATGACATCTTTTGGGTGTTTTGAGTGCGCGAGAAGGTCCGTAGCATGTTTTATGATTGAAACACATATATGGTTTGTGTCCGGAAGGTTCTGAATGAGTTTTGGGTGCTAAAATGAAAATTCTTTCATTGCTGATTTTCTAGTGTAAAATAATTACGAAAATGTCATTTTTTATCCCTTAAATTTCTAGACTTCATTTAAATTTTCAAAACATCATATCTCCCTCATTTAAAGGCCAAATTGGGTGATTCAAAAGCCTAACTTGACTAAAATTTTACAAGTAATCTATTGGAGGTATCAAAATAGAGTTTTAGGATTGTTTGGCATATGAAACGAGGTAGAACAATTGGGCAAAAAATATTTAATATCGAGGGTTTGTTTATTTTCCATTTTTGACGAATTGGAGCTCGGGAAGAGGCAATTTTTGGGAGATTTTCAAGGAAAATAACTGGATAAGTGTTCTTAACTTAATATTAGTCAAATTACCCGAATCCATAATTATTTTTAACATTTAATTGGTGAATTAAGTTGGAAAATTTAGAAAACCCTCTTGGTTTAATTTGAGGATTTGAGGGTCGAGTTGATGTCGGAATTTGGTAAATTTGATATGGTTGGACTCGTGGTTGAATGGGAATTCATATTTTATAACTTTTGTCGGGTTTCGTACGTGGGCCCCATGGGCAATTTTTAGTGTAATTTCAGATTTTGTGGGAAAATTAGTATTTTGATATGGAATTAAATTCATATAATTTGTGTTGACTGATTCGAATTAATTGTGACTAGATTCGAGTTGTTCGGAAGTTGATATGCTCAGAATAAAATTTCTGGAGCATTGTTTAGCTTGCTCGACATTGGATTCGACTTATTCGAGGTAAGTAACATCTCTAATCTTGGAGCTGAGGGCATGAACCATGATTATACGTGTTATGTGAATTGTTTGAAGATGACGCACATGCTAGGTGATAGGCGTGTGGGCGTGCACCATAAAAATTGAGACTCGGTTGATTCCGCAGAGCTTTATAGTCAATTAACTTGTATTTCTCCATGTAATTTTATGTGTTAGAGAAACTGAGTTGTGACTCATGTTAGAAATCATGCTTAGGCAAATGTTGGTATTATTGGGACCCACTGATGTCATTTATGCTGTCGAATTATTTGTTTAAATTGTAACTTCATACTCAGTCATATTCATTCATTTCATATCATCTCTCAATCTCTGTTGCTATTTATTGATTCACATATCATCATTTTTGGGCTGATTTTCATGACATTATGAGTCCGAGAGACTGGAGAGATTGATGACTGAGTGAGGCCGAGGGCCTGATGGTGAGGATATTTATGGGATCGGGCTGCGCGCCGCAATATATTTTTATTGATTGATTGTGATGACACGACCGATCGTTTTGAGAGTTATAGCCCTGATCCCCTGTCTACTATTTCCCCATGTCTTTTTATATTTATGTGTCTTGCCGGGAGGTGTTGGTCGTGGTTTCGGAGTGTTTTGGGATACTTAATCCCTAAATAGAAGCTTAAGCCTTAGGATTTGGACCGTAGTCGGAACTGTGTAAAGACGACTCCAGAATGGAGTTTCGTCGGTTCTGTTAGCTCCGTTAGGTGATTTTAGACGTAGGGAGGTGTCCGGATTGTGTTTTGGAGGTATATAGCTCATTCAGGCTTGAAATGGCGAAAGTCGAAGTTTTGGAGATTATAACCGGTAGTGGAATTTTCGATATCAGGGTCTGATTTCGATTTCGGAAGTTGAAGTAGGTCAGTAAGGTTGATTATGACTTGTGTGCAAAATTTGGGGTCAATCGGACGTGGTTTGATAGGTTTCGGCATCGGTTGTCGAATTTGGAAGTTTCAAGTTCTTTAAGTTTGAATCGGAGGATGATTCGTGATTTTAGCGTTGTTTGATGTGGTTTGAGCGTTCAACTAAGTTTGTATGGTATTTTAAGACTTGTTGGTATGTTTGGTTGAGGTCTCGGGGGCCTCGGGTTGATTTCGGATGGTTAACGGACCTTTTGAACTTAAGAAAAGATAGCAGATTTCAGGTGTTTTTGTTGCTGACATTTCTTCATCGCGTTCGCGAGAGAGGTCTCGCGATTGCGTAGGGCATCTAGGAGGCCAACCCAAGTTTGTTCTTCGCGTTAGCGCAAAGGAGCCCGCGTTCGCGAAGGTATGGTCAGTGGAAGCATCGCGAACGCGTTTGCGTAGAGGAAATGGGGCAGCTGGGGACCCTAGTCATTTGGTCTACGCGTTCGCGTAGTGGGTATCGCGTTCGCGAAGGACCAGGAAGTGAAAGGTACGCGTTCGCGAGAGGTCCCTCGTGTTCGTGAAGGAGGAAATTTGGTCAGTGGAATTTTTGTTATACGCGAACGCGAGAGAGTGGCCGCGTTCGCAAAGAAGGGAACACCTAGGCAGATTTAAAAGTTCAAAATCGAGGGTTTATGTCATTTTTCACCATTTGGAGTTAAGAGCTCGGAATTAGGCGATTTTTGGAGGAATTTTTACGTGGGTGTTTGGGGTAAGTGATTCTTACCCAGTTTTGTTTAATTCCCATGATTATGTCTTTAATTCTATCATTTAATGAGTGATTTGGGGTGGAAAATTGGGGAAAATTGAGAAAAGTTCTTAGGCCGAGTTTTTGGATTTTGATCGAGATTTTGGCATCGGATTCGGATAATTTTGGCACGAGTGAACTCGTGAGTGAATGGGTGTTTATATTTTGTAATTTTTACCTGATTCCGAGACATGGGCCCGGGGAGGCTTTTTAGGGCGATTTCCCAATTTCTTGCTTTATCTTTGATTTCATTAGCTAGATTAGTTCCTTGTAGTTATATTTATGTTATATAATTGATTTTGGCTAGATTTGGGCCATTCAGAAAGGGATATTCGTGGAAAAGGCATTGTCACCGATTGATTGAGCTTGGTTCGAGGTAAATGGCTTGCCTAACCTTGTGTGGGGGAAATTCCCTTAGGATTTGGTACTATCGTGATATGTGAGCGCCGTGTACGTGAGGTGACAAGTACGTACACAGGTTATTTGTTGAAAAACCCGATTTATTTTACTGAGTAGTAACATGTTTTTCCTTTAATTTGAGTTATACCGTTTAAATGAGTATTAGTCTATTTTCATTATTAATTGAGCTATTCTAACATACGTAGTTATCCTGATTAGCCTGATATCGCATGTCTACGTGATTTAACTACTTATTTGAACTTTGTGAAGCATGCCTAGTCGATTTTTCCTATTTTTCCTTGTTCTTTATCAGTCTTAACTGTAGAATTCTTATTGTTAACTATGGTATTTATCAGTTGAGCTGTGTGTTTACTTTTGAGACTACGAGGCGGTTCCTCGGGAGTTCTCCCTGCATATTTACTTTTGAGACTACGAGACGGTTCCTCGGGAGTTCTCCTTGCATATTTACTTTTGAGACTACGAGGCAGTTCCTCGGGAGTTCTCCCTGCATATTTACTTTTGACACTATGAGGCGGTTCCTCGGGAGTTCTCCCTGCACATTTACTTTTGAGACTACGAGGCGGTTCCTCGNTGGTCAATGGAATTTTTGTTATACGGGAACACGAGATAGTGGCCACGTTAGCGAAGAAAGGAACACCTGGGCAGATTTAAAAGTTCAAAATCGAGGGTTTATGTCATTGTTCACCATTTGAACTTCAGAGCTCAGAATTTGGCGATCCTTGGAGGGATTGGGTGTTTGGGGTAAGTGATTCTTACCTAGTTTTGGTTAATTCCCATGATTATGTCTTTAATTTCATCATTAAATTAGTGATTTGGGTTGGAAAATTGGGGAAACATTTGAGAAAAGTTCTTAGGCCGAATTTTGGGATTTTGATCGGTATTTTGGCATCCGATTTGAGTAATTTTGGTACGATTGAACTCATGAGTGAATGGGTATTCATATATTGTGATTTTTACCCGGTTTCGAGACGTGGGCCCGGGGAGACATTTTGGGACGATTTTTTAATTTCTTGCTTTAGCTTTGATTTCATTAATTAGAATAATTCTAATAGTTATATTTATGGTATGTAATTGATTTTGGCTAGATTTGGGCCATTCGAAGCCGGATATTCATGGAAAGAGCATTGTTACGGACTGATTGAGCTTAGTTTGAGGTAAGTGGCCTGCCTAACCTTGTGTGGGAGAAATACCCTTAGGATTTGGTATTATTATGATATGTGAGCGCCGTGTATGCGAGGTGACGAGTGCGTACACGGGCGATTTGTGGAAAAAACCTGATTTTTACCGAGTAATAGCCTGTTTTCATCTTATCTGAGTATACTAGCATGTGTAGTTATCATGTTAGCCTAGAATAGCATGTCTACGTGCCCTAATTGCCTATTTTAACTCTTTGCAGCATGTTCAGAAGAATCCTGCTTCTTTCTTAACTTGTACTTAGTCTAAATTATAGGTTTCAAGTTGTACCTATTATATTCATTTGGTTGAGCTGCGTATTTACTTTGGGACTACAGGACGGTATCCCATGAGATCCCCCTGCATATTTACTTTTGAGACTACGAGACGGTTCCTCGGGAGTTCTCCTTGCATATTTACTTTTGAGACTACGAGGCAGTTCCTCGGGAGTTCTCCCTGCATATTTACTTTTGACACTATGAGGCGGTTCCTCGGGAGTTCTCCCTGCACATTTACTTTTGAGACTACGAGGCGGTTCCTCGAGAGTTCTCCTTGTCTATTTACTTTTGAGACTACGAGGCGGTACCTCGAGAGTTCTCCCTGCATATTTATTTTGGGACTACGAGACAGTATCTCGGGAGATCCTCTACTGTTTATCCTTGTGTGTTGCATTGTTATATCGATGTGTTTTCTTTTAGTTAAATTCCAGTCTCTTATTATACTGTTATATTTTCCTGCTTTATTTATTATATACCAGTGGGCCTGACCTGGCCTCGTCACTACTCTACCGAGGTTAGGCTTGGCACTTACTAGGTACCGTTGTGGTGTACTCATGCTACTCTTCTGCACATGTTTTTGTGTGCAGATCCAGGTGCTTCTTATCAGCCCCGCTACTAGCTGAGAGTGCTTGTTATTGTATGGAGACTTCAAGGTACATCTTCCACGTCCGCAAACCTCGGAGTCCCCCTCTATTCTTTCATATGCCATTTGCCTTCCGTACTTCTTTTGGTAGACTCTGGTGTATAGAGATACTAGTTTCCTTCTGTAGCTTGTGACTTATGATATTTCGGGTTTTGGGAAGACTCTGTATTATAGAGTATTGGTTATTGCACATGCCGAGCGGCATTGTTATTAGTTATTTAGTTATCTACTGTTGTTAGTTGCCAAGTTTTACTTTTGTTTTTGTTATATTCTGCAATTTGTTAGGCTTACCTAGTCGTAGAGACTAGATGCCGTCACGACGTTACACGGAGGGAGTTTGGATTGTGACATTGATGCCATGATTGGCTTGATATAGCGCTTGGGTTGAAGGAGCCCCTCCGGAGTATGTACACACCCCCAGTGAGCGCAGGAACCTACTGAGTGCGAATGCCGAGTGATTAGGAGGATTGAGTGACTGTGAGGACTGAGTGACTGGGAGGACTGAGTGAAATGATACTCTGAGAGTATGCATATGATTTTATCACTGAGTTGCATCGCATTGACATGCACACTTGACATACATGCATAGATATGCATTTTCCCTCATGTTGTATGATATTGCGTCATTCATGACTTCTCCTACATATTGACATGTAGGCATAAAGATGTATTTTCCTCACGCCTGTTTTTAAATGAAACATTTACCTATTGAAAGTTTTTGAAACAAATATATTTTTCAAACTTACTCATAAATTTGGTGATTTCGGTAAAGGATTTGGGTTTTTACTGATATATTTGAAAAGCGGGACTATTTTTCTGGAATTGTGAACGAGTTGAGCATTTTATCTCTGAGCTACTTCTTTTATTACTTCTATTACGTTGTTAAGAACTGTTGCTGGCTATTGGTGTTGGACCATAACCTTTGTTCCAGCTTGTCACTACTTTCAACCTAAGGTTAGGTTTGTTACTTATTGAATATATGAGGTCGGTTGTACTCATACTATACTTCTGCACCTTGCGTGTAGATATTGTATGTTGATATTGCTGCGATCGACGAGAGATGGATTTGAAGATGTACATGTGATCTGGTCGTAGCTGCCTCTTGTTCATGGTAGCCTTAGATTTATAAAAATCTGTTTATGTACATTTCGAACAGATGATGTATTTATTTCATACCAGCTTTATAAATTCTTATCTTAGAAGCTCATGATTTGTACTACCAGTCCTTGGGGAGTGTATTAGAGTCAGTTAAATATTAATTGAATTGGATAGTTGTTAATTGGCTTACCTGACGGGTTGGGTTAGGTGCCATCATGGCTAGGTGGATTTTGGGTCGTGACAAATAGCAACAACAATGTAATAAGGCAGTATAAGCAAATAATACAATGAACAATGATAGAGATCCAAGGATATGAAACTACAAGAATAGTGCCAATCCTACTGCTAATACTAACGTACCGTATATAAAGAAGGGACTAGGAATAGGAAGGTACCCGACTAGTACAACTACTACTAGTAAGACAAGGCAAAACTCTAGACTGTCTATCAATCCATCACCTTAATTTTCGACCTCCACACCTTTCTATCGAGGGTCGTGTCCTCGGTAAGTTAGAGCAGAGTCATGCCCTGCCTAATCACCTCACCCCAGTTACGGAAATCAATTACAATACATAAAGTTAAGATCTTTACACTTTTTTCAAAAAGTCAACAAACGACAACCCCGAGCTCACTTGGTCAAAACCCGAGATTCGGACTAAAAATCAATTACCCATTCACCCCGAGCCCTATTATATGATTAGTTTCGAAATTCAACCTCAATTTGAGGTCTAAATCTCAAATTTACAAACCCCCCCAATTATTCCCAAATCCCTAATTTTCTACCATGAAAGAACATAGATTAAGGTTAGAAATTAATGGGTGTTGATGGAAATGGAAGAAAATAAGTTAAAGTATACCAACCTATGAAAGGGTGATGAAATATCTCTTCAAAATTGCCTCTAGACCGAGCTCTAATGAAAAGATAGTGAAAATGGGTGAAATCCGGTCTTTGGGATATTTAATAGACTGGGCGCCAGGTGTTCATCACATTCGCGAGACACCTAACGCGTTCACGAAGATCACTGCCCAGTTGGCTTACGCGATCGCGACAAACTCTACATGTTCGCATAGGCATATCCCACCTCGCCTTCGTGTTCATGAGCCTGGGATCGCGTTCGCGTAGAGTAAGAGTTCCATTCCCAGTCCCCCGCCTCCTATCACTACGCGTTCGCGAAGGGAAAACCCCTCCACTGCTTCGTGTTTGCGACCAGCTCCTCGCATTCGTGATGAGAAAATTCCTCCCCAGCTTAGATTACTCTTTGCGATCATGAAGAATAACACACCAAATGACAGCAAGCTTCCAAAAACCAACAATTTCCAAGTTCAAATCATTTGTATCCTATCTGAAACTCACCCGAGCCCCTTGGGCTCCAACCCAAATATGGACACAGATGTAATAACATCATACGAACTTACTCGTGCGATCAAAACATCAAAATAATGCTTAGAACCATGAATCAGACACCAAAACAAATGAGATTTTCAAAGAAACTTAAGAACTTTTAATTTTTCAACCGGACGCCCGAATCATGTCAAATCAATTCTGTTTTGCACCAAAATTTTACAGACAAGTCATAAATACTTAAATAAACCTATACTAAGTTGCGAAACTAAAATTCGAACCCAGTAGCAACTAAGTCAACTTACGGTCAAACTTAGGAATTCATTGAGCTTTTAAATTACTAATTTTCAACAAATTACGTCAGGATCAAGCTAGGGACTTTCAAATTAGATTACAGGCATACGCCCAAGTTCCAAATCACGATACGGACCCACCGGGACCATCAAAACACTAGTCCGAGTCTATTTACACAAAACATTAACCGTAGTCAACCCAAATGAGTTTTAAGGCACGATTTCACATTTTCATCACTTTTCTCATATAAACTTTCCTGAAAGAGGACACAGACTGCGCACGCAAATTGAGAAAGGCTAAATGGAGCTATTCAAGGTCTTCGAACATAGAAATAAAGGGTAAAACTATAAATAACCTATCGGGTCATCACAATTGAGTTTTTTCATAGAAAAGAAATTACAAATATAAAGAAAACGCAACAAAAATTGCAAAGAGAGAAAAAAAGGGAAAGAAAATATTTGGGGGGTGGGGGGTCATAACTATACAAGCTTAAAAAATTATTAAAAATTTACATCAGGAAAGTTTCTAATATTTTGTATTCTTTTTAGGTTTAGAAGTCCTTTTTGTTAATAAATCTGTATTCATTGTTTGACTTCTTATAATTAGATAATGAAATTCATCATATACTTGTATGGTTTAATAAAAATACTTTTTTATTTTCTTATATGGTGTCATAAGAAACGCATTAAACCTCCTTCTAAGGTTTTTAAAAATATATTCCAATTTTCCAAATTGGCATTCAAAATGAGACACATTCTAAAATACACATGTCCTTGTTTTTTAAAATCTTAGTATCAATTTGTATAAGATAAATTTAATAAAAGAATATGGGTCTAGTTACACTTCCGAAATGAAAGAGCTAGAATATTAGGACAAAGGAGTACATTAACAAAAATTAAAACTACTCTTAGTGTAACGACCCGACCGGTCGTTTTGAGAATTTACGTCCCTTTTAACTATTTGAAGTCTTTAATAGCTTCATATGATGTATTATGACATGTATGAATCATCGGTTTTATTTTCAGGTGTTTCAGAACATGTTCGGAAGAATGAATTTCATGTTGGAAGCCTTAAGTTGAAAGAGTTGACCAAATTTGACTTTTTAGTATGCGACCTTGTATCAAAGTTTTGATGATTCCGTTAGATCTGGATGGTGATTTTGGACTTGGGAGTATGCTCGTAATTTAATTTGAATATTTCTAGAATATTTCGACGTCGTTTCTTCAAGCATAAATGGTACCACATTAAGCAAATAAGTTCCAAATTCAGTTTTGATTGAAGCATTGGATCCGTTTTGAAATTACGAAGCCATAACAAAAAGAATCGTTGAATTCAGACATCGTATGAGGGATTTATGCCCATTTCCGTGTCGGGAAAGATTGTTGTTTTCCTAGGGTATAGGCAAATCGCAAGTGTCAAGTGCGACTTGCCTCGACAGATTATTAAAATGGCGGTTTCGGCCATTTTAACACATTTGGAGCTATGAAGCTCGGATTGAAGCGATTTTTACCATATGGATTGGGGTAAGTGATTCTAACTCGGTTTTGGTTAAATTACACGAATCTAATGTTGTTTTTATCAAAATATTAGTGTTTTGGGTTGAGAATAGTAGAAAATTTCATAGACTTTAATTGAGGATTTGAAGGCCGAGTTGTGGTCGAATGTGAGTAATTTTGGTATAGTTGGATTCGTGGTTGAATGGGAGTTCGGATTTTGTAATTTTTCTCGGATTCCGAGATTGTTAAATTGTAAGTACTGGAGTATATTTTGATTAATCTGCACGTTGTTTGACTAGTTTCAGATTGTTTGGCTTGGAATTGAGGAGATAGGAAGACATTCAGAGGTTGATACGCGCGGAATGGAATTTTCGGAGTATTATTTAGCTTGCTCGACATAGGATTCGACTTGTTCGAGGTAAGTGACATTTCTAAACTTGGAGCTGAGGGTAAACCCCGAAAATACATGTTATATGATTTGTTTGGGGATGACGCACAAGCTAGGTGACGGGCGTGTGGGCGTGCACCGTAGAAACTGTGATGTAATTGATTCCGTGGATTTGTGTAGTCATCATGTTTAGCCTAATGTCGCATGTCTATGTGTTTTAACTCTTACTTGCAATTTATGCAACATGCTTAGTTGAATTACCTGTTTTCTTGATTTCATATTCAGCCTTTAACTGTAGTATTCCTTGCTGTAAATTCGTCGTTCCATAGGTTATTAGTGGTGTATTAACTTTAGGGACTAAGAGGCAGTACCTCGGGAGCTCCCTTGTTGCATATTTACTTTTGGTACTACGAGGCGGTACCTCGTGAGCTCCCGTATTGCATATTTACTTTTGGGACTATGAGGCAATACCTCGGGAGCTCCCCTATTGCATGTTTACTTTTGGGACTACGAGGTGGTACCTAGGGAGCTCCCTTGTTGCATATTTATTGTTGGGACTACGAGGCGGTACCTCGGGAGCTCCCATGCTGTGTATTTTCTTTTTGGGACTATGAGGCGATACCTCGGGAGCGCCCCTGTTGTTTATTATCCAGATATTGATACTATAGCATGTGAGTTGTCTGTGTGCACGAGTTGTCCGTGCGGATCGAGATATTGGTACTATGGCACGTGAGTTGTCCATACAACACATGAGTTGTCCGTGCAGCACATGAGTTGTCTGTGCGGATTATAGCGCTTGGGTTGAAGGAGCCCCTCCAGAGTCTGCACCCCACACAATGAGCGCAATTGATTTTATATTTTTGGGATGGACTTCTCTAGGCATGGATCTTGCCTGAATCATTTATTATATTTGGGGTGGAGTTCCCTAGGTTGGATTGGCCCTGTACAGTACTGAGTGACTGAATGTCAGTTATTATGTATATATATATGGGATGGATCTTCCCTGGGCTGGATTGGCCATATACAGTACTGAGTGACTGTGTGCGAGTTGTCATTTATATTTGGGCTAGATCAGCCTTGTACAGTGCCGAGTGATTGAGTGTGCTGAATATTAAGCGTGATGAGTGAAAATGCGAGACAGTGAGATTGATTACTCTGAGAGTGTTAGTACATGAGTTCATCAATGTACTGCATTGCATTAGAGATGCATACTTGATATGTAGGCATAGAGAAATATTTTTTTCCTCATGCCATCTGATAATGAAATTTCTTATATGTCGTTAAAACTTTTGAGAAAAATCACAGATTTCAGACTTACTCATATTTTCGGTGATTTTTGGCAAAAGATTTGAGTTTTACTATTATACTTGAGAAAAACATATTTATTTTCCGGAATTGTATACGAGCTGAGCATTTTATTATTGAGTTATTACTTGTGCTGCTTTAAATTATATTGTTATGAGATGTTATTGGTTATTGGTGTGGACTTTGACCTGGGTACAAGCTCGTCACTATTTTCAACCTAAAGTTAGGTTTGTTACTTATTGAGTACATGGGGTCGGTTGTACTCATACTACACTTCTGCACCTTGCATGCAGATTTTAGATGTTGATGCTGCTGTACATTGTGGGAGCTAACATTGAAGATGTACCTACAATCCAGTCACGACTGCATCTTGTTCTTGGTAGCTCCAGAAGTATTAATCTGTTCATATATATTTCAAACAGATGATGTATTTTGATTTCACACTAGCTTTGTTAATTCTAATCTTAGAAGCTCATAATTTGTATAACCAGTCCTTGGGGAGTGTATTAGAGTCGGTTAAATATTAATTGAATCGGATATTTATAAATTGACTTATCTAACAGGTTGGGTTAGGTGCCATCACGGCTAATTGAATTTTGGGTCGTGACACTTAGATTTTAAGGTACATAATTATTGTTATTATAAATTAGATGCAATTTAATTAGTGTTGTGTGACATCACTTGATGAACCTTCAACTATATCTAATACAAATGTGACATTTATTTTAGTATCAAGTGATATTTATCAATAATTTGTTCTTCTTGTATTTAATTTTTATTAATAGGCGCCAAGAACACGTGAAACGCACGTACAATATAACTAGTTGTACCAAAATTATATGAGTTTTAACAACTGACAAAAAGTCCAGTAATATGAAATTTTGTCACGACCCATTTTCTGAACAAACCATGATCGGCACTCGATCGCTAAATTTGACCGAGCGAACCATCTGCGCTTATCAAAACTATTATAACCTCAAACTCTATATGCAACAAGGAAATATTTTAACTAAATACTTTTAATTAATTTGAATGTCTAAAATAAACCAACTCTAAAACTTTATTCGTAGCAAATACTGAAATACTGCAAAGTTATTATCAAAACACATGAATCTTTACCCACTGACTGTAACTATGAAGCCTCTATTGATAAACCGACGCACCGCTCAGGACATGAAAATGTCTTGGCCAGTTCTCCAAGTAAATAAAGAAATAACTAAATAATGACGACTCAAAGGAGTACTCCACGAACAAAAGCGGAGCTTACCAATAGTACTAGAAGTGAGAGAAGTCCTAACCCGTGGCTTGCTCGCCTGCAAAACAGGTTCCTACGTTGTACAACATACCAACGCAGGTTCTCAAAAAAGAACGTCAGTACCATCCATTGTACTGAGTGAGTCTCAACGACAGGGGACAAACTTTAATAAAATATATATTACAAGCAAATATTCTAAATGCATCGAAAACAAAAAGCTTCTACGAACAATTCTAAAAATAATTGGATAACAACAGTATGATGACCCAGCCGGTCATTTTGAGAATTTAAGTCCCGTCTGACGCCATTGGTCCCTGAGCAGTTTCGTATTATGTGTATTGACTTGCGTGCATGGTTGAATTCAATTATCGGATGATTCAGAGTGATTTGGGATACTTAGTCCCTAAAAACAGAAGCTTAAGTCTTAGTATTTTGATCGTAGTCGGAACTGTGTGGAGATGACTCCAGAATGGAGTTTCGTCGATTTTGTTAGCTCCGTTGGGTGATTTTGGACTTAAGGGCATGTCCGGATTGTATTTTGGAGGTCTGTAGCTCATTTAGGCTTGAAATGGCGAAAGTTAAATTTTTTGGAGATTTGACCGGAAGTGGACCTTTTGATATAGGGGTCGGAATGCGATTCCAGGAGTTGGAACAACTCCATTATGTTATTTGGGAACTGCTTGCAAAATTTGACGTTATTCCGGGATGGTTAAATTGGTTTCGGCACGAGTTTTCGAAGTTGGAAGTTTTGGAAGTTCATAAGTTTGATTCGTGGTGCGATTTGTATTTTCGGCATTGGTTTGATGTGATTTGAGACTTCGAGCGAGTCCGTGTTAGGTTATGGAACTTATTAGTATGTTTGGACGGGGTCCCGGGGGCCTCAGGTGTGTTTCGGATGGACTACGGGCTCTTTCCTTCTATGTTTGGACTGCTGATATCTGTCATCTAGTTTTCTCCTTCGCGTTCGTGTCTGCTCCTCCACGTTCGCGAAGAGTAATTTTGGAGGAGGGAATATTTGTTCTTCGCGTTCGCATTCCTCATTCCGCGATCGCAGAAGCCAATCTTTTCCTCTATCGCGTTCGCATTCATCCCACGCATTCGCGTAGCTATGCCATTCCACTCTTCGCATTCACGTACTACTTCACGCGTTCACGAAGGGCAATCGTTGGGCCATCAGACTTTTCCTCTACGCGTTTGCGAACGTGTTGTCGCGTTCGCGAAGCACAACTGGGCAGCTTTTGTTTTTCTTCTTCGCGAACGCGATTGTTCTTCCGCGTTTGCGATGCTTAAAGAAGAAAATTTTCAAAATGAAAAAATCATGATTTGAGGGACGAATTGGTATCGGAATTTGATAATTTTAGTATGGTTGAACTAATATCAGAATGCGTGTTCAGGTTTTGTGAAATTTGTTGGGTTTTGAGGTGCGGGCCCGGGGGTTTACTTTTGGGTCGATTTTTAGATTTTGATAAAGATTGAGGCTTTATGATCCGGAATAGTTTCTTATGAGTTTTATTTATGCTTTGAAGTTATTTTGGTTAGATTTGATCCACCCGGAGGTCATTTCACCCGAGAAATTTATTTTAGAGTATTGGTCTGTCTTCTTTGAGGTAAGTATCTTGCCTAACTTCGTGTGGGGGAGCTATCCCTTAGGATTTGAGTCTTCTATGCTAATTGTAGTCCGTGTACGTGAGGTGACGAGTATGTGCCCTGACTTATTTGTGGAAAATTGGCTTTTAGGGATTCTTAGGTCCTTATATTCATTGAATATGCAGTTGTTCTCGTTACGATTACGTTTCCTAATTTCCGGTTTCACTTCTACCTGCTTTGATTGGAATTAATTGCTTCATGATCCACTCTTGTGGTTCATTTGATTCATATGTGCCTTAACTGAAATCGTTATCTCTTCTATTGCCGTGTTGTCTTTTCCCTAACTGCTTATCCTTATCTGAAATTATAATTATCTCTTCTGTATTAATTCATCCTTAATTGAGGCAAATTATTATCCTTATACTGCTTATCCTTATTTGAAGTTGTTGTATCTCTCTCTTAATTGCCCAATCTTAAAAGAAGTTAGATATCCTATATTTTAGTTGACTTGTCCTTAATTGGAATTATTCGTCTTGTGTTAGCTCCCTCGTTATGGGGTTGCACGAGGTTTCTGCCATCCTATTATTACTATTGATATCTGCACATGCGGCGTGACAAGGTGGGAACATTGTTATGCACGTGTGGCGAGACAAGGCGGGCACTTACCTTTTTATTGCACACGTGGCGAGACAAGGTGGGCTATGCCCGGGATTGGTTTGTGATGATTTGTGATGGCCTGGGGCATTCTTGTTGTTGGTATTTATGTATTGGTACACTTACCAGTGAGAGCTTTATCTTGTGAAAGTTGTGAGAAAATATTTTACGTGCTGTCTATTCTTTTTCCTTATGCTTATTTGCTGGTATGGACTATGTTAGGACACTTGCACAAGAATACACGTAGTTAAGCACCCTTATCGGATAAGAGGTGTTCTTGATATTGTTGAGCATAGATGCTTACCCTTGTTTACTTGCCTTCTATGTGAGAATGGCTCTATTGGCACATGAGTCGTCATTGCGGTTATGAGGTGTTATGAGGGCACATGATGCCAAGTGTTAGGGTTCAGGTATTGAGACCCGTGAGTTGTGATTGTTCGAGGTTCGGTACCTCGTGGAGTTTGATGACTAAAACCTGATGTAAAAGCGGTTGTAGTTGCTGAGATATTACTTGTCCTTGCTGTATTTGTGATTCCAGATTTAGGTTGTGTTCCATTCACTTTTCTTTGTCATTTTTATGGTATTCCGCTGATACTTGTTGTTTCCTTTTTTATTGCCATTACTGTATTGTGAGCCATATTGCATAGTCTTTATGTCGATATCATATTTCTGATGTTCATATACTTATACTTGTTCAGTTTATTAGACCAGTAGGTGTCTTGACTGTTCCTCGCCACTACTCCACCGAGGTTAGTCTTGATACTTACTGGGCACCGCTGTGGTGTGCTTATTTTACACTTCTGCACATTTGTGTAGATCCAGGTATTTTTTCGTTAGCAGCTATGCGGGTCGTTGCTGTGGAGACTCAAGGTAAACCTGCTGCTACATTCGCAGGCTTCGGAGTCACCTTTAAGTTTTCGTTTTGCAATGTTATTCTTATTTCCGAACAATTGTATTTAAAAGTTTTCTAGCAAACACTCTGTAGAGCTTATGACTTGTACTACCAGTTTTGGGAATTGTAAATTTTTATAAAGAATTCCATTTCAAGTTGTTAGATGTTATTTATTATGGTTGTGATTCAGTAAATGTTAGGCTTACCTAGTCCCTAAGACTACGTGCCATAATGATACCCAACAGAGGAGAAATTGGATAGTGACAAGTTGGTATCAGAGCTCTAGGTTCATAGGTGCTACGAGTCATAAGCAAATTTAGTAGAGTCTTGCAGATCATTACAGAGACATCTGCACTTATCTTCAAGAAGCTACGGAACTATTTGTACAGTTTCACTTCCTTTATTCCTATCGTGGGAGTTCATTGATCTCGAAGTTTGAACTTTTATCATTCCATTCTCTCACAGATGGTGAGGACACGAGCTGCAGTTCCTGATGACGTTATCCCCGGGGCAGATGTCGCTAGGGGCAGAGGCAGAGGCCAACGAGGAGCACGTACCGCAGCTAAGGCACCTACCAAAGCAGTAGTTGAGGAGCCGCCAGTAGTTCCAGTTGGGGGGGGGGTAGGTACTGGGGGCGCCTGCTATTACCCCCGGACTTTAGGAGACCTTAGCACAGTTCCGTAGCATGTTTGGTACATTGAATCAGGCGGGGTTGATTCCGGTTGCACCATCTATTTCACAGACCGAGGGAGGAGCTCAAACTCCCGCCGCCCACACTCCAGAGCAGCGAGTCCACTATAGTCAGGTTCCAGGTGTCATGGCGACACAGCCTGTGGTTCCAGTTTAGCCCGTTGTCAGGCAAACAACATCTGAGGAAGAGCAACTTAGACTTGCAAGGTTCAGAAAATATGGCCCTCCTACTTTCAGTGGTTTGGCTTCAGAGAGTGCACATGTTTTTCTAGAGGATTGCCATCATATTCTCCTCACTATGGGTATTGTTGAGACGAGTGGGGTTGCTTTTACTACGTTCCATCTTAAGGGAGCGGCTTATCAGTGGTGGAGGGCATATGCGTTGGGTAGTCCGGCCGAGTCAGCTTCACTTACATGGTTCAATTTTCGGAGATGTTCTTGAGAGAGTTTGTACCTCAGTCCCTTCGAGATGCATGATGCATGGAGTTTGAGCAGCTATGCCAGGGCACTATGTCAGTGTCAGAGTACACCGTTAGATTCAGTGATTTGGCCAAACATGCACCTGCTTTGATCGCTACAGTTAGAGAGCGTGTCCGTAGATTCATTGAGGGGCTCAGGCATGATATTCGGTTCAGCATGGCTCGGGAGTTAGAGTCGGATGTTTCATTTCAATAGGTAGTAGGGATCGCTCGCCGAGGAAAGGGCATGTGGGATCATGAGAGAGGAGCCAGGCGAGGTCAGGAGAGAGAGGACAGGGAGGCGAGGAGGCCTCATAGACTGGAGAGATCTACTGGTCCTTATTTTGGAGGCAGGGTACGACATGGTAGAGGTTTTGTGGGTCAGCCAGTTCAGTTTGCACTTCAGGCTTCACACAGTGTTTCAGGTTCTCATGGGTCTCAGAGTACCCGTACCACACAGTTCCCACATCCACGTCAGTAGAGAGGTTGCTTAGAGTCTGAAGATGCTAGCCACATGGTGAGAGATTGTCCTAGACTTCGGACATGTGTGTCACAGTGGAGTATTCAGGCGAGTAGAGGGCGCCCAAGAGGGGAAGGCCCTGCCCGTTGATGTGTTTCATATAGTAGACTTGAGGCCACTGCGCCAGATGATGTCATACATGTATGCTTTTGATTTGTTACAGAGGGGCACCATTCGTATTTTGATTCGGTTCTGCTTATCGGGGCGCGTTCCCCTATTTGTTGTCCCATCTATGGGTAAGTTCATGACCTAATATTATGTTTATGTGTTTACCCTTATTGTGAGATTCTATGAGTGATAGCCATGTCTATCGTTGTTTTAATTCATTATTGAAAGTTGCAAAACTAGAAGTGAATTCATGTTGTCTATTATGGCAGGTTTGATGTGATTCCTGAGTAATTTGGTTACGATTTGTGATTTGATACTCTATCGGGGTGAGAGTTCAGTAAGTATTGTGACTTTATTGGAAAAATTTAGTTAGTGGAAGATTTCAATTGGTATGATGTGTATTCGGCTTGTGATTCAGAGTTGAGGGTGAGACCCTAGCGATTCCATGTGATTTGATATGTTTGAGCCAGGTTGCGTGCCGCGGTGGAAGTTATATCAGGATGAGATCCTTGGAATTTGTTCATATACTTTAATTTTTCCTTTTAAATTGATTTGTAGGATGGTACTCATACAGAGTTGTGCCTGTCGGGCATTGTTTGATATTTCTCTTATGTGTTTCTCTTTATATATTCAGTCATTTTTCGTTCTGTGCTTCTTGAGTTTTAGCTTGCGGGGTGTGTGCCCGGTGGTGTTAGTTGTGACTTGTTGATCCGTGTGTATAGTTATGAGGTCTTCGTGTTGCTTGTATCATTGTCAGCGTTGTGTAGGTTTGAAATGGGTTTCTAACGGATATGAGACTAATTGACGGTGCTGGTTTTGATTACGGGCAACTATTATGATCAGAAATGTTATTATGGGCCTATGTGTGGTGTGTCACGTTGTGTGGTTGTACCTTGCGAGTGTAGGCATGAGTTGCCGAAGCTAGTTGAGACCGATACCGAGTATGGATTTAGAATCGGGTCTTTTGGAGATGAATGAAAGGTGAGAATTTTGATTCTAAGGCTTATTAGTGCTGGTAGAAAGGATAAATTATAGTTGAGATGGTGTCGTTATGCTTAAGTGGATTGGGGTGACGTGGGGTCACCCGCGGGTGTATGTTGGATATGTGCTTTCAGTGATTTGAAGACTTCGAGGTAATGCTTGGCACGTTCGAGGATGAACATTTGTTTAAGAGGGGAAAGACGTGACGACCCAACCAGTCGTTTTGAGAATTTAAGTCCCTTCCGGCGCATAAGGCTCTGAGCAACTTCGTATTATGTGTATTGACTTGCGTGCGTGGTTGAATTGAATTACAGGATGATTCGAAGTGATTTGGGATACTTAGTCCCTAAAGACGGAAGCTTAAGTCTTAGGATTTTTTATCGTAGTCGGAACTGCATGGAGAGAAATCCGGAATGGAGTTTCATCGGTTCCATTAGCTCCTTGGGTGATTTTGGACTTAGGGGCATGTCCAGATTGTATTTTGGAGGTCTGTAGCTCATTTAGGCTTGAAATGGCAAAAGTTAAATTTTTTTGGAGATTTGACCGGAAGTGGACTTTTTGATATCGGGGTCGGAATGCAATTCCAGGAGTTGGAACAACTCCATTATGTTATTTGGGACTTGCCTGCAAAATTTGACGTCATTCCGGGTTGGTTAAATTAGTTTCGGCACGAGTTTTCGGAGTTGGAAGTTTTGGAAGTTCATAAGTTTGATTCGTGGTGCGATTTGTATTTTCGGCATTGTTTGATGTGATTTGAGACCTCGATCAAGTCCGTGTTAGGTTATGGAACTTGTTAGTATGTTTAGACGGGGTCCCGGGGGCCTCGGGTGTGTTTCGGATGGGCTACGGGCCATTTCCTTCTATTTTTGGACTGCTGATATCTGTCATCTGTTTTTCTCCTTCGCGTTCGTGTCTGCTCCTCCGCGTTCGCAAAGAGTAATTTTGGAGGAGGAGATATTTGTTCTTCGCGTTTGCATTCCTCATTCCGCGATCGCGGAAACCAATCTTTTCCTTCATCGCATTCGCGTTCATCCCACGCGTTCGCGTAGCTATGCCATTCCACTCTTCGCGTTCGCATACTACTTTACTCGTTCAGGAAGAGCAGTCGTTGGGCCATCCGACATTTCCTCTATGCATTCGCGAATGTGTTATCGCGTTCACGAAGCACAACTGGGCAGCTTTTATTTTTCTTCTTCGCGAACGCGATTGTTCTTCTGCATTCACGATGCTTAAAGACCTGGGTAGAATATGAGATTTCCAAATCGAGGGTTAGACCATTTTTATCATATCTTGACTTATAGAGCTCGGTTTGAGGTATTCATTGTGGGCTTTTCAAGCAAATCAATTGGGTAGGTGTTCTTCACCTAGAATGTTTTACATTCCATGATTTTATCTTTATTTTTATCATTTAATTTGTGCTTTGAGTTGGGGAAAAAGGAAATTTTTGAAGAAAATTTTCAAAATGAAAAAATCATGACTTGAGGGACGAATTGGTATTGGAATTTGATAATTTTAGTATGGTTAAACTCATATCGGAATGGGTGTTCAGGTTTTGTGAAATTTGTCGGGTTCCGAGGTATGGGCCCGGGGGTCGACTTTTGGGTCAATTTTTAAATTTTGATAAAGATTGAGGCTTTATGATCCGAAATAGTTTCTTATGAGTTTTATTTATACTTTGAAGTTATTTTGGTTAGATTTGAGCCGCCCGGAGGTCATTTCACCCGAGAAGTTCATTTTAGAGTATCAGTGTGTCTTTTTTGAGGTAAGTATCTTGCCTAACTTCGTGTGGGGGAACTACCCCTTAGGATTTGAGTCTTCTATGCTAATTGTAGTCCATGTACGCGATGTGATGAGTACGTGCCTAGACTTATTTGTGGAAAATTGGCCTTTTAGATATTCTTAGGTCCTTATATTTATTGAATATGCAGTTGTTCTCGTTATGATTACGTTTCTTAATTTCTAGTTTCACTTCTACCTGCTTTGATTGGAATTAATTGCTTCATGATCCACTCTTGTGGTTCATTTGATTCATATGTGCCTTAACTAAAATCGTTATCTCTTCTATTGCCGTGTTGTCTTTTCCCTAACTGCTTATCCTTATCTGAAATTATAATTATCTCTTCTGTAATTGTTCATCCTTAATTGAGGCAAATGATTATCCTTATACTGCTTATCTTTAATTTAAGTTGTTGTATCTCTCTCTTAATTGCCCAACCTTAAAAGAAGTTAGATATCCTATATTTTAGTTAACTTGTCCTTAATTGGAATTATTCGTCTTGTGTTAGCTCCTTCGTTGTCGAACTGTACATTGTGGACCATTGTTATATAATATTTCCTTTCTTGCTGAGTTGTTCTTATTATGACTAGCGTTCTCTATTATGGCTACTCCTTCTGAAATTAGTTCCTCTGTTTCCTTGAGTTCTAGAATTTTTGAGTTGACGTATTTGTCGTATCCTTGCATTATTATCATTGTTGATGTTGTACTTATTGTGGTGATGCACGAGGTTTCTGCCGTGCGGTTATTGTCATTGTGATGCACGAGGTTTCTGCCGTGCGGTTGTTGTTATGGGGTTGCACGAGGTTTCTACCGTGCTATTGTTACTGTTGATATTTATACATGCGGCGTGACAAGGCGGGATATATATATATATATATGTGTGTGTGTGTGTGTGTGTGTGGATTGTGCATGTGGCGAGATAAGGTGGGAACATTGTTATGCACGTGTGGCGAGACAAGGTGGGCACTTACCATATTATTACACACGTGGCGAGACAAGGTGGGCTGTGTCCGGGATTGATCTGTGATGATTTGTGATGGCCTGTGGCATTCTTGTTGTTGATATTTGTGCAGTGGTACATTTACATGTGATAGATTTATCTTGTGGAAGTTGTGAGAAAATATTCTACGTGATGTCCGTTCTTTTTCCTTATGCTTATTTGCTGGTATGGACTATGTTAGGACACTTGCACAAGCATACACGTAGTTAAGCACTCTTATCGGATAAGATGTATTCTTGATATTGTTGAGCGTAGATGCTCACCCTTGTTTACTTGCCTTCTATGTGAGAATGGCTCTATTGGCATGTGAGTCGTTAGTGCGGTTATGAGGTATTATGAGGGCATAGGATGCCAAGTGTTAGGGTTCAGGTATTGAGAC
>AWOL01S0108451.1:0-11301 GCA_000715115.1 Nicotiana otophora
CTCGTTTACCATCGATCATCTACTCCGCTTGTACAGTCCCCGAATCTTCCAGGGGGACTGATAAAGCTAGTACGCCGGGCCAGCAAAGCCCTATTCTCGAGCATCGATGAGGATCGGGATCGGGATTGGGATCAGGATCAGGGTTGGCAAGGACGTTTTGTTCGAGTGAGGACCGCCGACCTGGTACCTGCCGATTGGAGGCCGTTCCCCGAAAGGTGGAATGCATCACGTAAGCATTCCCTTTAAGCGTAGATTTTATGCCTTATATTCCCTTTTCTTATCGGTGTTTGTTATGTTGTAGCCCTTGCTCGGGTTCCGAATGCTATCCCTTGACTCAAGGAGTGGGTCGAGGGAATTATGTCATAGATGCCCTACTCCGAGCGCTCATGGAGCAAACTTTCAAAAGGCCGTTGGGAGGCCCGTTCCCTTGGTAAGGTTAGTTTAACGAACAAGTCATTTTGAACTTTTTCTTCTAACATCGCGTCCTCGTCTCCTTTACTTTCTTTTGTAGGTTTGCCTAAGAACGTCGAGCTTAGGCCTCCGGTCGGGGTCGAGGACTTGCCTGTTGAGTCTCCTGCTCTGAGGCAAGCAGGAGAGAGGAAAAGAAGGAGGGCTCCGAGTTCCCCGAGCTCGGATAAAAAGAAACCAAGGAGAAGGCTAGTGCGCAAGCCAAAGGAAAACACCAGCTCCCTAGCACCAGCTTCGGACTTGCTCTATCAGCTTATGGACGAATTCGAGAGGGAAAAGCCTTTTGTTTTTGGGGCCCGTGAGCCGTCGCCCCTCGAAGAGCGAGTGGCCATTGAACCAGAGACCTGCGAGGCCTATCTTTCTCAGGCTAGGGAGGCCGATGAGGAGGCCATCACGGAAGCTTCCCGGGATGCTGGCAGTGCCCCGAAGGAGGCACTTGGTGTGATAGACATCGCAGAGTCACCCTTGATTACTGAGTCTATGTACAACGAGGCCCAAACGGTGAAAGAACGACCCAATAAGGGGGCCCACAGAGTGGACGATCCCCTTCGCTGCTTTTTGATGACGTGGATTCCACCACCATGGAGGATGCCACCGGGTTAGGTGACTTAGAGGTATCGAAGAAAAGTTTATCCTCGTAAGTAGGTGGGCCTAATTCGAGCCCGAGACCGTTCAACAGGTTCCCTGCCCCAAGTGCGGATCCTGGTCGGAAGTGGTCAATTATCATCACCGTTCCGGAGGATGTCCGAGTTCTCTCCGCCCCTGTTAGGGTAGCTAGTTACTTCCGGTGCCTGGTAACCGGTGAAGACCAGGCAAATATAAAGGAGGTGGATGTGCCATACCTGTTCAACGAGGCACAACAAGCGCTGAACTGGGTACGGTGCTACCAAACGTTTTCATTTTTCAACTTTTTAGTTCCTGATGATTCTAATACTTCTTCTCCTATTTGCAGGCCTCGGTGCTTCACCATGAAACCTTCCTGAAGTATCGGGATGAGCTAAGCCAGCTCGAGGCAAAAGTCAAAGAGCTTGCTGAGAAGAGAGACATGTACAAACTTCTCAGCGAACAATGTGACAGAGAGGCTAAGAGCCTTCGAGCCAAGTTGGACACGTCTCAGAAAGAACATGCCGACCTGGTGGAACATGTAAAAATCTTTGAAGTTAGTGATGATGAGCTAGACACGGTGACTAATGGTCAGAACCCGCACGTCCAACAGAAGATTGATCGGATCGACCAACTCCGGGCCGAGATGGATGTAATCAAGGTCGAGGCCGAAGAGTGTAAAGGAAAGATGGATTGCTTGGCCTCGGAAAAGGAGACTGTCCGGGCGCAATTAGCCTCGACAGAGGCTCAACTGCGAGCGATGAGGGAGAAATGTGAGGCCAAGTCCCAAAATAGTGAGGAGCTCTGGTCCCAACTGAGCTCGGCTGTGGCCGATCGGGAGACCCTTGCCAAGGAGCTTAAAGCAGCCAAGTCAGTGGCTGAAATAGCCAAGGCCAATGCTGATGCCGATGCGATAGTGGCTCAGTACAAAGTTGATGCTGAGGCAGCCCAAGACCGCCTAAAGGACATTGTTATATATGTGAAGTGGCAGTCCCGGATGGAGGCCCTTGAGGAGGTTCACGCTCGGGGTTTTGATTTATCGGCCGAGATCGAAAATGTTAAGGGGCTAGAGGCCGAGGCCAAGAAGTTGGCATATCCCGAAGAAGCACACGAGGGGTTCCGGCAGATCCAGGGGCGGAGAAGACCCCGATGGTCTCGGTGATGAGGCGGGCTCCGATGAGGATCAAGCTTATTAGCTGCCTTATAATATTTGGCTTTCGTATTTTTGCATTTTGTTGAGGCCATTTGGCCTTTGTAAACATTTACGCATATATATATATATATAAGGCTTTTTCCCTTCGGCAATTTTCAAGCTTGTTTCCTTTTGCTTTTTTCTTTATGATTGCAAAAGATTTTGGATGCCTTAGAACATAATAATTAGGTCTTATTCGGAGGTTCGAACATTGTTAGTTTTTGATATTATTTTGCTTAAGACTCGTGGGGGGCTTGGTATGACCGGAATATTTCCATGAAATGTTTACTTAGAATGTTTTATAATTTTGCCGAGGGTAGCCTTCGAACCGGTTTAGAAATTTTGAAGGCCTTGTGTTTTGGTTACAGATCTCGGATGTNGAAACCTTCCTGAAGTATCGGGATGAGCTAAGCCAGCTCGAGGCAAAAGTCAAAGAGCTTGCTGAGAAGAGAGACATGTACAAACTTCTCAGCGAACAATGTGACAGAGAGGCTAAGAGCCTTCGAGCCAAGTTGGACACGTCTCAGAAAGAACATGCCGACCTGGTGGAACATGTAAAAATCTTTGAAGTTAGTGATGATGAGCTAGACACGGTGACTAATGGTCAGAACCCGCACGTCCAACAGAAGATTGATCGGATCGACCAACTCCGGGCCGAGATGGATGTAATCAAGGTCGAGGCCGAAGAGTGTAAAGGAAAGATGGATTGCTTGGCCTCGGAAAAGGAGACTGTCCGGGCGCAATTAGCCTCGACAGAGGCTCAACTTCGAGCGATGAGGGAGAAATGTGAGGCCAAGTCCCAAAATATTGAGGAGCTCTGGTCCCAACTGAGCTCGGCTGTGGCCGATCGGGAGACCCTTGCCAAGGAGCTTAAAGCAGCCAAGTCAGTGGCTGAAATAGCCAAGGCCAATGCTGATGCCGATGAGATAGTGGCTCAGTACAAAGTTGATGCTGAGGCAGCCCAAGACCGCCTAAAGGACATTGTTATATATGTGAAGTGGCAGTCCCGGATGGAGGCCCTTGAGGAGGTTCACGCTCGGGGTTTTGATTTATCGGCCGAGATCGAAAATGTTAAGGGGCTAGAGGCCGAGGCCAAGAAGTTGGCATATCCCGAAGAAGCACACGAGGGGTTCCGGCAGATCCAGGGGCGGAGAAGACCCCGATGGTCTCGGTGATGAGGCGGGCTCCGATGAGGATCAAGCTTATTAGCTGCCTTATAATATTTGGCTTTCGTATTTTTGCATTTTGTTGAGGCCATTTGGCCTTTGTAAACATTTACGCATATATATATATATATAAGGCTTTTTCCCTTCGGCAATTTTCAAGCTTGTTTCCTTTTGCTTTTTTCTTTATGATTGCAAAAGATTTTGGATGCCTTAGAACATAATAATTAGGTCTTATTCGGAGGTTCGAACATTGTTAGTTTTTGATATTATTTTGCTTAAGACTCGTGGGGGGCTTGGTATGACCGGAATATTTCCATGAAATGTTTACTTAGAATGTTTTATAATTTTGCCGAGGGTAGCCTTCGAACCGGTTTAGAAATTTTGAAGGCCTTGTGTTTTGGTTACAGATCTCGGATGTTTGCGAGCCATTCTAGGACGGGCGTAACCTTTTATGTTCGGGTGTTTCCCAATGGGCTTATTACCCCGAGCCATCCGGGTTTACCCGAGACAATAGTCCCCGAATAGAGATGGCCATAATTTTTGAAGTACGAGCACAAACTAATAGGCTTCATGCCCCCTAGCTTCGTAGCCCGAGTTGTCCGGGTTATCTTTGGAAGACAGTCCCCGAGTGAGAGTGACGCCCTTGGACCCGGATAGAGGTGGACCTTGGGCTCTATGTCTTAAGGGAATAGAAAGTAATAATTTCTTAGAGACAATATTTTTTGCAGGGTAGAAATTTTCTTTCATTTATGTGCGCAATATACAAAGTTTCAAATGTGTTCAAGCTTTTTGTTATGGCTTGGGTGGTCTATGTGGGCACGATTCATTTGACCGTTTGGACCTTATAGTAAATCCTATCCACCGAGCTCAGGCTGTTCGACCACAAAGTTTCTTTCCTTACTAAAATCATTCTCCGAGGGTGATGCCCCCCAGTATTCGAGGCCGAACTTTAGAGAAGCCACGGATACTGTTGATGTGATCTTTGACACCGGTTCATAGTTGGTCTTCAATTATAAGTTATCATGATCCACTGTTGCCTCGTTAAATATCTTGTCGAAAAACCCATTTGGGACAAAACCGGTTCAAGGGAAAAAGAGTGCAACACATGCTTTCGGGCCTAAAAGTTGTATCATTCCTTGACCGTTACCTGCAAGTGTTAGTCCAACATGTAAAGAAAATAAATGAATGGGGCCGTACCTTAGCAGTAGTATCGTTTCAAGTGAGTTACGTTCCAGTTGTTCAGTAGTCGCTCACCGTTCATTGCTCAAAGTTTGTATGATCCTTTTCTGGTGATCTCAATAATTNTATAATTTTTGGCTTTCGTATTTTTGCATTTTGTTGAGGCCATTTGGCCTTTGTAAACATTTACGCATATATATATAAGGCTTTTTCCCTTCGGCAATTTTCAAGCTTTTTTCCTTTTGCTTTTTTCTTTATGATTGCAAAAGAATTTGGATGCCTTAGAACATAATAATTAGGTCTTATTCGGAGGTTCGAACATTGTTAGTTTTCAATATTATTTTGCTTAAGACTCGTGGGGGGCTTGGTATGACCGGAAGATTTCCATGAAATGTTTACTTAGAATGTTTTATAATTTTGCCGAGGGTAGCCTTCGAACCGGTTTAGAAATTTTGAAGGCCTTGTGTTTTGGTTACAGATCTCGGATGTCTGCGAGCCGTTCTAGGACGGCCGTAACCTTTTATGTTCGGGTGTTTCCCAATGGGCTTATTACCCCGAGCCATCCGGGTTTACCCGAGACAATAGTCCCCGAATAGAGATGGCCATAATTGTTGAAGTTCGAGCACAAACTAATAGGCTTCATGCCCCCGAGCTTCGTAGCCCGAGTTGTCCGGGTTATCTTTGGAAGACAGTCCCCGAGTGAGAGTGACGCCCTTGGACCCGGATAGAGGTGGCCCTTGGGCTTTATGTCTTAAGGGAATAGAAAGTAATAATTTCTTAGAGACAATATTTTTTGCAGGGTAGAAATTTTCTTTCATTTATGTGCGCAATATACAAAGTTTCAAATGTGTTCAAGCTTTTTGTTATGGCTTGGGTGGTCTATGTGGGCACGATTCATTTGACCGTTTGGACCTTATAGTAAATCCTATCCACCGAGCTCAGGCTGTTCGACCACAAAGTTTCTTTCCTTACTAAAATCATTCTCCGAGGGTGATGCCCCCCAGTATTCGAGGCCGAACTTTAGAGAAGCCACGGATACTGTTGATGTGATCTTTGACACCGGTTCATAGTTGGTCTTCAATTATAAGTTATCATGATCCACTGTTGCCTCGTTAAATATCTTGTCGAAAAACCCATTTGGGACAAAACCGGTTCAAGGGAAAAAGAGTGCAACACATGCTTTCGGGCCTAAAAGTTGTATCATTCCTTGACCGTTACCTGCAAGTGTTAGTCCAACATGTAAAGAAAATAAATGAATGGGGCCGTACCTTAGCAGTAGTATCGTTTCAAGTGAGTTACGTTCCAGTTGTTCAGTAGTCGCTCACCGTTCATTGCTCAAAGTTTGTATGATCCTTTTCTGGTGATCTCAATAATTGGATATAAACCTTCCCAGTTTGGCCCCAGCTTCCCTTCGTTCGGGTTCCGGGTGCTTGGTGTGACCTTTATTAATACCAAGTCTCCGATATTGAAGTGTTGAAGGTTGGTTCTCCAATTGTAATACATTTTTATCCGTTGTTTTATTACGGACAACCGGACGTGGGCGGCCTCGCACCTTTTGTCTAAAAGTTCCAGGCTCGTACTCATGGCTTTTTCATTTGACTCTTTGGTGGCATATCTGAACCTAAGACTCGGTTCTCCCACTTCGTCCAGTATTAGAGCTTCGGAACCGTAGACAAATGAGAACAGGGTGGCCCCAGTACTGGATTTTGAGGTCGTACGATATGACCATAGGACTTCGGGCAAGATTTCTTTCCAATTTCCTTTGGCATTTGTCAACCTCTTTTTGAGGTTTTGGAGTATGGTTTTGTTCATCGACTCTGTTTGCCCGTTCCCATTAGGGTGATAGGTGTCGATAGGATTCTTTTGATCTTATTGTCCTTGAAAAACTTTCTCACTTTGCTGCCGATGAACTACTTCCCGTTGTCGCACACGATCTCGGCCAACATTACAAACCGACATATTATGTGGTCCCAGATGAAATTAATAACTTCCTTCTCCCTGACTTTCTCAAATGCCTGGGCTTCCACCCACTTAGAAAAATAATCAATCATAAATAAGATAAATTGAGCCTTACCAGGCGCCCAAGGTAGGGGACCAACGGTGTCCATCCCCCATTTCATGAATGGCCAGGGTGACAAGACCGAATACAACGACTCCCCGGGCTGGTGGATCATCGGAGCATGCCTCTAACACTTGTCACATTTTCGTACGAACTCCTTTGCATCTTTTTCCATATCGATCCAGTAATAGCCAGCTTTGATTATCTTCCGAACCAATGACTCTGCGCCCGAATGGTTCCCGCAGGTGCCCTTGTGGATTTTCCTCCTGGCAAACTCAGTATCTCCCGGTCCTAGACATATTGCGAGTTGGCCATCAAACATTCTCCTGAATAAGGTATCGTCTTCGAACAAGCTGAACTGGGGCGCCTTCGTACGTAGAGCCCTCAATTTTTTAGGATCCGAGGGTAGTTTTCCAGTCTTTAGATACTCTATATATTTGTTTCTCCAGTCCCAAGTTAGCCTTGTTGATTTTATCTCGGCGTGACCTTCTTCCACTATCGATCTCATGAGTTATACGATCGCCCCCGAGTTGAACTCGTCATCGACCGATGNTGGGGCGCTTCGTACGCAGAGCCCTCAATTTGTTAGGATCCGAGGGTAGTTTTCCAGTCTTTAGATACTCTATACATTTGTTTCTCCAGTCCCAAGTTAGCCTTGTTGATTTTATCTCGGCGTGACCTTCTTCCACTATCGATCTCATGAGTTATATGATCGCCCCCGAGTTGAACTCGTCATCGACCGATGACCCCAAGTTAGCAAGGGCATCAGCCTCACTGTTTTGAACCCGAGGGACATGTTGTAGAGTCCACTCATTGAACCGATGTAACATTACCTGTAGCGTATCCAGGTATCTTTGCATTTGTTCCTCTCTGACTTCGAACGTCCCGTTAACTTGGTTCACCACAAGGAGGGAGTCGCACTTATATTCGATCACTTCTGCCCCCAAGCTTTTGGCCAGTTCGAGACCTGCAATCATGGCCTCATATTCGGCCTCATTGTTAGTCAATTTTACAGTCCTAATAGATTGTCTAACTACATTACCTGTTTGTGGCTTCAATACGATGCCAAGTCTGGACCCTTTTTCGTTTGAGGCACCGTCCGTAAAGAGGGTCTAGATTCCCGAAGAAGTCACCGAGTTCAACAACAACTCTCTTTCAACCTCAGGTATTTACGTCGGCCACAAAGTCTGCCAAAATTTGAGATTTGATGGCGGTCCGGGTTCGATATTTGATATCGTACCCGCTGATTTCCACGGCCCATTTGGCCAATCGTTCGAGAGATCAGGTTTATGCATTGCATTCCTCAATGGGTAAGTAGTCACAACGCATATAAGGTGACATTGAAAGTACGGTTTCAGCTTCCTAGAGGCGCTTAGCAAAGTGAGCGCCAATTTTTCTAGGTGAGGGTATCTAGTTTGTGCCTCGCCTAGAGTCCTAATAACATAATAGTTTGGAAATTGCGTACCTTCCTCTTCCCGGAAGAGGACCCCACTTACCGCTACCTCGGATACTGCTAGGTACATGTATAACTGTTTGTCTGTCTACGGAGTATGAAGCAGAGGTGGGCTCGAGAAATACCTCTTTAGTTCTTCCAAGGCTTGTTGGCACTCCGGGGTCCATGAGAAGTTATTCTTTTTCTTCAACAGTGAGAAGAATCGGTGGCTCTTGTCGGAGGACCTCGAGATGAATCGCCCCAAGGCGGCTATGCATCCAGTTAATCTTTGAATGGCCTTGACGTTGTCCATAACAGTGATATCTTTAATGGCCTTGATCTTATCGGGATTAATCTCGATTCCTCGGTTGGACACCATGAATCCGAGGAATTTCCCGGACCCGACTACGAATGCACATTTCGTCGGGTTCAACTTCATATTGTATTTCTTCAATATGCTGACGGTTTCCTGCAAATGTTTCAAATGGTCCTCTGCTCGCAGGGACTTGACCAATATATCATCAATGTAAACCTCCATTGATTTCCTATTTGTTCTTCGAACATCCGATTTACTAGGCATTGGTAAGTGGCACATGCGTTTTTTAGTCCGAATGACATCACGTTATAGCAGTAGGTGCCGTACTTAGTGATGAAGGAAGTGTTTTCCAGATCGCCCGAGTTCATCCAAATTTTGTTGTACCCGGAATAAGCGTCGGGAAAACTGAGGATCTCGTGGCCGGTTGTTGCATCGATCATGCGATTGATATTAGGCAAAGGGAAAAAGTCATTGGGACATGCCTTATTTAAGTCTTTATAATCTACACACATTCTTAATTTGTTTCCCTTTTGGACTACTACTACGTTTGCTAACCAGTCTGGGTATTTAACCTCCTGGATGGACCCTATTTTAAGGAGTTTAGATACCTCGTCCTTGATGAACGCATGCTTGAGTTCGGACTAAGGCCTCCTTTTTTGCTTGACCGGGTGGAACTTTGGGTCCAAGCTCAGCTTGNCTGTTTGTGGCTTCAATACGATGCCAAGTCTGGACCCTTTTTCGTTTGAGGCACCGTCCGTAAAGAGGGTCTAGATTCCCGAAGAAGTCACCGAGTTCAACAACAACTCTCTTTCAACCTCAGGTATTTACGTCGGCCACAAAGTCTGCCAAAATTTGAGATTTGATGGCGGTCCGGGTTCGATATTTGATATCGTACCCGCTGATTTCCACGGCCCATTTGGCCAATCGTTCGAGAGATCAGGTTTATGCATTGCATTCCTCAATGGGTAAGTAGTCACAACGCATATAAGGTGACATTGAAAGTACGGTTTCAGCTTCCTAGAGGCGCTTAGCAAAGTGAGCGCCAATTTTTCTAGGTGAGGGTATCTAGTTTGTGCCTCGCCTAGAGTCCTAATAACATAATAGTTTGGAAATTGCGTACCTTCCTCTTCCCGGAAGAGGACCCCACTTACCGCTACCTCGGATACTGCTAGGTACATGTATAACTGTTTGTCTGTCTACGGAGTATGAAGCAGAGGTGGGCTCGAGAAATACCTCTTTAGTTCTTCCAAGGCTTGTTGGCACTCCGGGGTCCATGAGAAGTTATTCTTTTTCTTCAACAGTGAGAAGAACCGGTGGCTCTTGTCGGAGGACCTCGAGATGAATCGCCCCAAGGCGGCTATGCATCCAGTTAATCTTTGAATGGCCTTGACGTTGTCCATAACAGTGATATCTTTAATGGCCTTGATCTTATCGGGATTAATCTCGATTCCTCGGTTAGACACCATGAATCCGAGGAATTTCCCGGACCCGACTACGAATGCACATTTCGTCGGGTTCAACTTCATATTGTATTTCTTCAATATGCTGACGATTTCCTGCAAATGTTTCAAATGGTCCTCTGCTCGCAGGGACTTGACCAATATATCATCAATGTAAACCTCCATTGATTTCCTATTTGTTCTTCGAACATCCGTTTTACTAGGCATTGGTAAGTGGCACATGCGTTTTTTAGTCCGAATGACATCACGTTATAGCAGTAGGTGCCGTACTTAGTGATGAAGGAAGTGTTTTCCAGATCGCCCGAGTTCATCCAAATTTTGTTGTACCCGGAATAAGCGTCGGGAAAACTGAGGATCTCGTGGCCGGTTGTTGCATCGATCATGCGATTGATATTAGGCAAAGGGAAAAAGTCATTGGGACATGCCTTATTTAAGTCTTTATAATCTACACACATTCTTAATTTGTTTCCCTTTTGGACTACTACTACGTTTGCTAACCAGTCTGGGTATTTAACCTCCTGGATGGACCCTATTTTAAGGAGTTTAGATACCTCGTCCTTGATGAACGCATGCTTGAGTTCGGACTAAGGCCTCCTTTTTTGCTTGACCGGGTGGAACTTTGGGTCCAAGCTCAGCTTGTGAGTGGTTATTTCTGACGGGATCCCTGTCATATCAAGGTGAGACCAAGCAAAACAATCTATGTTAGCTATACAGAATTGAATGAGTTTTTTCTTGAGCTCGGGACTCAACCCATTGCCTAGGTATACCTTTTGATCTGGCACGTAGTCGATCAGTACGACTTGCTCCAGTTCCTCGACTGTCGATTTGGTAGCGTCGAAATCGTCGGGGGCTATGAAAGACCTGGGAACTCCGAAGTTGTCGTCCTCACCCATCTCTTGCTTTTTCGGTTGGGGCGAGGCCAATGTCAGTAGTTGCTATTTGGTTTCTCCCTTGGTGGCCGAACCCAGATCCTTTGGTGTAAAAAGTGCGGATATCGGGACCACCTCGTCAAGCGCTGTCGCGCCCCAATTTTTCTTCTATAAAAAAATGGGCTTCGACGTTGTGACAACTCCTTTTTAGAATGGGAGATAGAGTGCTAAAGGAGAAAAGTCACCACCGAACGATTTTTTAAGGTGCGTTAGGGGACTTATTATGCAAATAATTCTGTTTGACTAGTCAACGCCACCAAAGATTGGGTAAGGGATCAAATTACCTCAAAGACAAGGTGTTAGGCACTCTTCGAGGTCCACAACTGTGGGTACCGGCCGAACTTAAGATTATATGGATTATGATTAAGCTAGATGATCAAATAAACAAAGGGATTTCACAAGTCACAGAACTTTATTACAACATGATTAATACAGATCTTAGTGCGAACATGGGGATACAACTATTTAGATCTAATAACAACATATAAAGAGGAAGG
>AWOL01S0108452.1:7891-17895 GCA_000715115.1 Nicotiana otophora
CATGCATCCCGGAGAGTCTGGGGAACAAACTCTTTCAAAAACATTTATGAAAATTAAGCCCAAGTTGGTGGTGTTGCATCGGTTGGTCTGCCCTCTTCATAAGCTTGCCACCATCGATACGCTGCTCCTGACAACTGAAATGTAGAAAAGGTAACTCCGCTCACTTCTACAATACCCATGGTACGGAGAATATGATGGCACTTTTCTAGAAATCCCTGGGCATCCTCGGTAGTTGTGCCACTAAATGTAGGTGGACTATACCTCTTAAATCTCTCAAGTCTCTTTTGTTCTTCTTCTGATGCCTCTGGCCTGACCTCAGGCCTAACCAGAATAACAGGTTTTACCGATACTATACCCGGAATCTGACCAATGTGAACCTGTTGCTCTGGAGGATGGGCGGTAGTAGTCTGAACTCCTCTCCCAATCTATGAAATATTTGGTGAAATGGAGATCAATCCCGCCTGAGTCAATGTACCAAACCTGTTTAGGAACTGTGCTAAAGTATCCTGAAGTCCGGGGGTAAGAACATGTGTCTGTGGTGCCTATCCACTGACTGGCACAATTGGCGGCTCCTCAACTGCCCCTCTTACCGATGTTCTAGCTGTGACATATGCCCTTCCTCGGCCTCTACCTCGACCCCAGGCTCTTGCAGCTCTAGCGGTATGCGTGGGTGTCTGCTCAGCTGATCCGGTAGCACATGTCCTCACCATCTGTAAGAGAATAGAGACACAAAGGCTCAAATTCCAAATTCAACAAATTTCGTACGACCAGAATGAAAGAAGTGAAAATTTCCTAACAGTTTTGTAGCCTCTCGAAGATAAGTACAAACGTCTTCATACTGATCCGCAAGACACTAATAGACTCGTTCATGACTCGTAGAACCTATGAACCAAGAGCTCTGATACCAACTTGTCATGACCCAAAATCCCACCTTATGCGTCGTGATGGCACCTAGTCTCTAAGACTAGGTAAGTCGATTTCAATTGCATTTCAAGCCATTTTTTTAAACATATAATTTAATACAAGTGTCGAAACCAAAAGCGGAAACAAATATAACAACCTCCCAAGACTGGTAACACTGAGTCATGAACTCTAACTGGATACATGTATTGATCTCAATGATCGAATATACAATACTATATGAATAAGAGTTGACAGTACAATAAAATAGAAAGACTCCAAAGGACTGCGACGACCAAGCAGTTCTACCTTGAATCCTTGCGATCAGCATACTAACTCTGCCCGAGTCTGATATCTCCAATACCTGACTCTGCACAAAAATATACAGAAGTGTAGTATGAGTACACCACAGTCGGTACCCAGTAAGTATCAAGACTAATATAGGTGGAGTAATGACGAGGTACAGTCAAGACACTCACTAGTCTATTAACCTGTGCAATATAGTATACAAAAATAATGGAGAATAAATGGCAGTGATAGCAACAACAATCAACTAGTGATGTAAACAGCAAGGAAGCAAGAACATCATAATTATTACTCAAACGAATAAGAAACACAAGTACAACCAATTAAACAAGTCCTTAAAATATAAATTTTTTACATATAATTCTTTCGTATAAATACTTTCCGAATATATTTCTTTCGAATAAATATCCTTTGAATATAAAACTCTTTCAAATAAAAATCTTGCAAATATACTCCTTTCAAATAAATATATTTTGAGTATAAATCTCTTTCAAATATATATCTTTCGAATATACTTTTTTCAAATAAATATCTTTTGAATATAATTCCTTCAAATAAAAGTCACTCTATGACACACCTCGTTTCATAATCATAAAATACGGGCCTCAACCCACTTTCATATTTTCAATGCACCTTGTGCCCATATTTCTATCAACACCGCACTAACAACTCACGTGTCAATAATAAAAATCATTATATTCCCCGGCACCTCGTGCCGACATTTCATATCACGTATGCACGGACGGTTATTGTGCCAATAACATAATCATTATATTTCCCTGGCACCTCGTGCCCACATTTCATATCAAATTTGCTCGGACAGTTCACGTTCCAATAATATAACCATTATATTTCCCTAGAACCTCGTGCCCACATTTCATATCACATCTGCAAGGAAAATTCATGTGCCAATAATATAATCCGCCCGGCAATAGCCACAGACTCACAATTTCAACATGAATCCGAGTATTATCAAGTTACCAACAACAAGACAAGTTGTATAAGAGATAAAAATAAACACCAGAAAAAATTACAACATCATATAAAAATCACCAATAAAATAATCCCACATCATCATGTATCATCCCTGACAATAGCCACCCTTATCTCCCCTATAGCCACCTGTATCACTCCATAATAATAGCCACCCTTATCCCTCTGCCCTGACGATATCAATATCCACCCTTATCACTCCTACAGCCACCCTTATCGCTCCTATTAATATCCACCCTTATCACTCCGCCCCGAAAATATCCCAACACACATAACCACAGTGAAATGCAACCTTTATATCCACGTAATGTCAACAGTGGAATGCCACTCTTATGTCCTCATAATAATAACTCAACTCACACAACTATTTACTCGGAATATTATCACGACAACACAATACAACAATTCATATCATAATTTTTCCGTAGGCCATAACCAATTCTGAAGATACAACAAATTCACAGCATGTAGCCCAAGGCTCCACACAAGGTACACAAAACCACAAGAACAAAAACAACAGAGATGGAAAAATAACTCAGTATAGGGCAACACCTTCATTAATCCAAATTCTTGATAATTATATTAACGCCTCAATTTAAACTTATTTAATTAATTATTTGCAAATGGAATATCCATAATATAATTATTTTCAGGAAATATGAAATCAACAAACTCACGACATTCACATAAAAATTCAAGTGATAATCACACCAAATTATCATATAAAAACAAATTTGACAAACAAGATTGAGGCGTGGAAAATAGAGGATTTAATAAATGCCAATAATTATATAATTTACTACACAAAAATGCCTAAAACTTTAATCCAATAAATTTTTCACATATAAGTCCGAGTACGTATTCGTCACCTCGCGTACACAGCTTTTCACATTTCACAAATGGCACATAAGACTCGATGCCTAAGGGCTAATTCCCCCACTCAAGGTTAGGCAAGATACTTATTTTTTTGAAGTTAGGCCGATATTCCAAAATAGCTTTCTCACGTGAATTGACCTCCGGGCGGCTCCAATCTTTCTTGAGCTTTCCTTACATTACTACGAGGTTCTCGAAATCCTAGCAACTTCAATCTATTTAGAAACATAACAAAAGTGAACCATAATTAGGAAGATATTTGCGGGTTCACCTCATTTAAGCATTTCATCAAACACTAAGTGTGCAAATTTGATTACAAGGTTTGTCCATAAAATTTCCTTCACTCCACAACCCACTCTTTGCCCATTTGAGCTCAACAATCTTTTTACACACCTTATTGGTACATGCATGTATAAATAATACTCTCATACCAAAGAATCATACTCCTAATCACCTGTCTTCTACCCAAACTCGAAATTGAAGACTAGGGTTAGAATCTTACCTCTTGGGTGAAGATCTTGTGAGATTTCTTGTTGAATTTCAAGGCTTAGGCAAGATTTTGATGAACAATTAGCTTAGGAATTTCTCCTCTCACTTTAGGGCATTTCCTCTCTCTAAAAATATCAGATATTCCCTTCAAAAATGGTCTCTTGCGTCTATTTAACGAGATAGGGTCAGGTTACAAAGATAGAAGAATGGACCATCCAAATTCTGGACCGGGCTACAGACCAGGCTAGGCACGCTCTGTAGCGAGCTACATACCAGGCTTCGCAAGCTCAGTAGCGAGCTAAAAACCAAGCTTTCCGAGCTCTGTAGCGAGCTAAATACCAAGGTTCACGAGCTCTATAGCGAGATAAATATAGGCTTCGCGAGGGATATAGCACGGTCTAGCGCGCTACACACCTGACTTCGCGAGAGATATAGCATGGTCCAGCGCGCTACAGACTTGGATTCGCGAGGGATATAGCACGGTCTAGCGCGCTACACACCTGACTTCGCGAGAGATATAGCATGGTCCAGCGCGCTACAGACTTGGATTCGCGAGGGATATAGCACGGTCTAGCGCGCTACACACCTGACTTCGCGAGAGATATAGCATGGTCCAGCGCGCTACAGACTTGGATTCGCGAGGGATATAGCACGGTCTAGCGCGCTACACACCTGACTTCGCGAGAGATATAGCATGGTCCAGCGCGCTACAGACTTGGATTCGCGAGGGATATAGCACGGTCTAGCGCGCTACACACCTGACTTCGCGAGAGATATAGCATGGTCCAGCGCGCTACAGACTTGGATTCGCGAGGGATATAGCACGGTCTAGCGCGCTACACACCTGACTTCGCGAGAGATATAGCATGGTCCAGCGCGCTACAGACTTGGATTCGCGAGGGATATAGCACGGTCTAGCGCGCTACACACCTGACTTCGCGAGAGATATAGCATGGTCCAGCGCGCTACAGACTTGGATTCGCGAGGGATATAGCACGGTCTAGCGCGCTACACACCTGACTTCGCGAGAGATATAGCATGGTCCAGCGCGCTACAGACTTGGATTCGCGAGGGATATAGCACGGTCTAGCGCGCTACACACCTGACTTCGCGAGAGATATAGCATGGTCCAGCGCGCTACAGACTTGGATTCGCGAGGGATATAGCACGGTCTAGCGCGCTACACACCTGACTTCGCGAGAGATATAGCATGGTCCAGCGCGCTACAGACTTGGATTCGCGAGGGATATAGCACGGTCTAGTGTGCTACAGACCTGGCTTCGCGAGGTCGAAATGAATCAACTCCCCAATGCACTGTTCAACCTAAAAAGTCCAAAAATACAATACATTAGCCTACCTTGGCACCACGAAACCTTAAATTTCTTGGAAATAATTTACGGGGCATTAAATTCTCCCCTGCTTAGGATTATACGACCTCAAATGAGAAGTAGATTCCGCCCCAAACACCTAACATAACACATCTCTTCTCTCACACAGCTCAGGCTCCCAAATATTTCAGAAATTTCGGCATAGTCTCCTCTATATTTGGGCCTATCCACCTGCCAGAGAAATACCAAAACCACTTCTAACAACACATCCACAACTCGATAAAGCATCACTACATACCAATAACACAAATTTCAACATTATTGACATTACATTAACAAAAGTGGCATCTGGACATGAACTGTACTTATGAATCATAACACATAGAAGTACCTTTCGATCCACAATCATTTGACTATACAATCAAGCGCGAACATTTTCTTTCCTTAACACTTTCAGCCTTCGTGGTGCCCTCCTCAACGCACATACTTCTCCATAATACCCGACAGAGGCAAATCTCAACTTCCAGACTTATCTAACAAGGATGACAATTAAGTGCCTCTCATAGGCCAATTATCCATTTACTTAACCTCCACTAGCTTCCACCGGAACAATAGATAAAGGATTTCCAACTACCTTCTTAGATATAGAAACATGAAACACCGGGTACATGAAGGATAATGATGGAGGAAACATCATGCTCATAGTTTGGCCCATTTACTTCATATTTCATAAGGCCTGATTTCCCATATTAACACACTGTGTTAGTCTCAACCGGCGGTAGCAATTTCGTGCCTACACACACATTATATGTATGCCCATAATCACATCTCTGGTTATAATAATTATTCTTAATTAATTTCAGCATCTTCAATTAATCTTATATTAACTAAAATTTCATTTCAAATTTTTCACAACACTGACAGCAACACGCGAGGCATGAAGACCTCATAATTATTTACCCGAATTAACGAGTCACGTTTAATGCCACATGGACACTCATCTCATAGGCTAAAACTTAATATTTACTGCATGAATATGGCTAAATATGCATAGAAAATACATACAAAATTATCAAATAATCCTAACAGGCATGACTCTCTATTAATACTATAGTACAAATTTTAATTTCATAGAGGGAGAATTTAAACTCATAATTGTTTTTCACCACAAGGACCTCGTCCTTATATAACTTCCACCGCGACTTGTAGCCCAGTTTAAATATTTCACACCATATAAAAATGCGAGGATCTCGTCCTCAACTCTGAATCACAGGTATTTTGCACATTGTGCCAATTAAAATTTTCCATTCCCTTTCTTTCTTCTTTTTAATAAATTCCGTAAACAGTTTTCACAACACATAATGAACCCCCATACCGCTATGGTATATAATTCATAAAAGTATAATCAATTATCCCGAAATCACATCAAAACCCATTGTAGTGTGTAATAAGAAGTCGCTTTTGGGGACTCATAGCCCACAATAATGTACAAAACAAAAAATGATAGACACGGCTAACCCCATCAAGTCTCCCAACACGGATAAACACGGAAGTGGAGTACAAATTCACAAATCCACCATGTAAGGAGCATGAAAGGATTTCCCACCTTGATAATCAAATCAAAATAAGAATAGTGCTCCTTTTATTATAAATTAATTCATACTTGTAATGACACCATCTGGTGAATCAGCCTCGGCCAATTCATAGCAATTATATCAACAGGCCGGGCCTCCCCCTCTTGGGCGCCCTCTACCCGCCTGTCCTCTACCCTTAACCGTTTGTGCACGTGTGGTATTAACTGGAATAAAGCATGTAGCCTGAGTGTTTTGATGAAATTTGCCTCTCCCAAGTCTGGGACAATCTCTCATGATGTGCCTCGTATCACCACACTCATAACAACCCCTCTGAGGTCACGGCTGCTCGTACCGAGTCTGTGCCGGATAACTGGAATAACCACTGTAAGAACCTTGTACTGGTGATGCACTAAAAGTATTAACTGGAGCACTACGAGTACCCTAAATTACGGACTGGGCTGAATGACTACCCTAGCCTCCGCTATGATGAGTATTAGCTACAGAGTAGAATCCACTGAATCCTCCTGAGTTTCGAGACCTTTTTGTCTCTTTAGACTCATTTTCCTCACTTCGAAAACATTCTAACATCCTGACAATCTCTACTACTTGCTGAAATGGAATGTCAGTCTGCAATTCTCGAGCCATGCTTATTTTAAAATCATAATCGAGCCTTTTAATGAATCTGCGAACTCGCTCTCTAACAGTAGGAACCAAGATAAGTGTGTGTCGAGCTAACTCACTGAACCTGATAGCATATTCTGACACCGTCATGGTGCCCTGATGCAACCGTTCAAACTCTGTGTGCCATGCATCCCAGAGAGTCTGGGGAACAAACTATTTGAAAAATATTTCTGAAACTGGAGCCCAAGTTGGTTGTGTTGCATCGGCTGTTCTGCCCTCGTCATAAGCTTGCCACTATCGATACGCTGCTCCTGACAACTGAAATATAGTAAAGGCAACTCCGCTCATTTCTACAATACCCATGGTGCGGAGAATACAGTGGCACTTTTCTAGAAATCCCTAGGCATCCTCGGTAGTTGTGCCACTAAAGGTAGGTGGACTATACCTCTTAAATATCTCAAGTCTCTTTTGTTCTTCTTCTGATGCCTCTAGCCTGACCTCAGGCCGAACCGAAATAACAGGTTCTACCGATACTATACCCGGAACCTGACCAATGTGAACCTGCTACTCCGGAGGACGGGCGGTAGTAGTTTGAACTCCTACCCCAATCTGTGAAATATTTGGTGAAACGGAGATCAATCCCGCCTGGGTCAATGTACTAAACATGTTTAGGAATTGTGCTAAAGTCTCCTAAAGTCCGGGGGGTAACAACAGGTGTCTCTGGTGCCTGTCCCCCAACTGGAGCAATTGGTGGCTCCTTAACTGCCCCTCTAACAGATGTTCTAGCTGTGACACGTGCTCTTCCTCGGCCTCTACCTCGGCCCCGGGCTCTTGCGGCCCTTGCAGTATGCGCGAGTGTCGGCTCAGCTGATCTGATATCACGTGTCCTCACCATCTATGAGAGAATAGAGATACAAAGGCTCAAATTCCAAATTCAACAAATTTCGCACGACCGGAATAAAAGAAGTGAAAATTTCCTAACAGTTTTGTAGCCTCTCGAAGATAAGTAGAGACGTCTCTGTACTGATCCGCAAGACTCTACTAGACTCATTCGTGACTCGTAGAAACTATGAACCTAGAGCTCTGATACCAACTTGTCACGACCCAAAATTCCACCTCAGATGTCATGATGGTACCTAGTATCTAAGACAAGGTAAGCCGATTTCAGTTTCATTTCAAGCCATTATTTTTGAAACATATAATTTAATACAAGTGTCGAAATCAAAAGCGGAAACAAATATAAACACCTCCCAAGACTGGTAATACTGAATCACGAACTCTAACTGGATACATGTAATGATCTCAAGGATCGAATATATAATATTGTTCGAATAAGAGTTGACAGTACAATAAAATAAAAAAACTCCAAGGGACTGCGATGACCAAGCTGCTCTACCTTGAATCCTTGCGATCAACACACTAACTCTGCCCGAGTCTGATATCTCCAATACCTGACTCTGCCCAAAAATATGCAAAAGTGTAGTATGAGTACACCACAGTCGGTACCTAGTAAGTATCAAGACTAACCTCGGTGGAGTAGTGACGAGGTACAGTCAAGACACTCACTAGTCTAATAACCTCTGCAATATAGTATACAAAAATAATGGAAAATAAATGGTAGGGATAGAACCAATAATCAACTAGTGATGTAAACAACAAGGAAGCAAGAACATCGTCATTATTACTCAAACGAATAAGAAACACAAGTACAACCAATTAAACAAGTCCTTCAAATATAAATCTTTCGCATATAATTCTTTCGAATAAATACTTTCCGAATATATTTCATTTGAATAAATATCCTTTGAATATAAAACTCTTTCAAATAGAAATCTTGCAAATATACTCCTTTTAAATAAATATCTTTTGAGTATAAATCTCTTTCAAATATACTTTTTTCAAATAAATATCTTTTAAATATAATTCCTTCAAATAAAAGTCACTCCGCGACACACCTCGTTTAATAATCATAAAATACGGGCCTCGGCCCACTTTAATATTTTCACTGCACCTTGTACCCATATTTCTGTAAACACCGCATTGACAACTCACGTGTCAATAATAAAAATCATTATATTCCTCGGCACCTCTTGCCCACATTTCATATCACATCTGCACGGACGGTTCGTGTGCCAATAACATAATCATTATATTTCTCGGCACCTCATGCCCACATTTCATATCACATTTGCACGGGCAGTTCACGTGCCAATAACATAATCCGCCCGGCAATAGCCACATGCTCACAATTTTAACATGAATCAGACTATTATCAAGTTACCAACAACAAGACAAGTTGCACAAGAGATAAAAATAAACACCAGGAATAATCACATCATATAAAAATCACCAACAAAATAATCACACATCATCATGTATCATCCCTGACATTAGCCACCCTTATCTCTCCTATAGCCACCCGTATCACTCCATTATAATAGCCACCCTTATCACTCCGCCCTAAAAATATCAATAGCCACCCTTATCGCTCCTATTAATAGCCACACTTATCACTCTGCCCAGACAATATCCCAACACACATAACCACAATGAAATGCCACCTTTATACCCACATAATGTCAACAATGGAATGCCACCCTTATGTCCTCATAATAATAACTCAAATCACACAATAATTTACTCGAAATATTATCACGACAACACAATACAACAATTCATATCAGAATTTTCCCGTAAGCCACAACCAATTCTAAAGATACAACAAATTCACAGCAAGTCGCCCAAGGTTCCGCACAAGATACACAAAACCTCAAGAACAACAACAACAGAGATGAAACAATAACTCAGTATAGGGCAACACCTTCATTAATCTAAATTCTTGATAATTATATTAACCCCTCAATTTAAACTTATTTAATTAATTATTTGTAGATGGAAAATCCATAATATAATTATTTCC
>AWOL01S0108454.1:0-16383 GCA_000715115.1 Nicotiana otophora
GGGGGGGTTTGCGCATGTGGCGAAGCAAGCTGAAAATAATATTATGCGCGTGTGGCGAGACAAGGCGGGCATTTAATTTATTATTGCACACGTGGCGAGACAAGGTGGGTTATGTCAGAAATTGAATTGTGATGATTTGTGATAGCCTGGGGGCATTGTTGTTGTTGTTGCATATTTACTTTGGGACTACGAGGCGGTACCTCGGGTGATCCCCCTCTCTTGCATATTTACTTTGGGACTACGAGGCGGTACCTCGGGTGATCCCCCTCTCTTGCATATTTACTTTGGGACTACGAGGCGGTACCTCGGGTGATCCCCCTCTCTTGCATATTTACTTTGGGACTACGAGGCGGTACCTCGGGTGATCCCCCTCTCTTGCATATTTACTTTGGGACTACGAGGCGGTACCTCGGGTGATCCCCCTCTCTTGCATATTTACTTTGGGACTACGAGGCGGTACCTCGGGTGATCCCCCTCTCTTGCATATTTACTTTGGGACTACGAGGCGGTACCTCGGGTGATCCCCCTCTCTTGCATATTTACTTTGGGACTACGAGGCGGTACCTCGGGTGATCCCCCTCTCTTGCATATTTACTTTGGGACTACGAGGCGGTACCTCGGGTGATCCCCCTCTCTTGCATATTTACTTTGGGACTACGAGGCGGTACCTCGGGTGATCCCCCTCTCTTGCATATTTACTTTGGGACTACGAGGCGGTACCTCGGGTGATCCCCCTCTCTTGCATATTTACTTTGGGACTACGAGGCGGTACCTCGGGTGATCCCCCTCTCTTGCATATTTACTTTGGGACTACGAGGCGGTACCTCGGGTGATCCCCCTCTCTTGCATATTTACTTTGGGACTACGAGGCGGTACCTCGGGTGATCCCCCTCTCTTGCATATTTACTTTGGGACTACGAGGCGGTACCTCGGGTGATCCCCCTCTCTTGCATATTTACTTTGGGACTACGAGGCGGTACCTCGGGTGATCCCCCTCTCTTGCATATTTACTTTGGGACTACGAGGCGGTACCTCGGGTGATCCCCCTCTCTTGCATATTTACTTTGGGACTACGAGGCGGTACCTCGGGTGATCCCCCTCTCTTGCATATTTACTTTGGGACTACGAGGCGGTACCTCGGGTGATCCCCCTCTCTTGCATATTTACTTTGGGACTACGAGGCGGTACCTCGGGTGATCCCCCTCTCTTGCATATTTACTTTGGGACTACGAGGCGGTACCTCGGGTGATCCCCCTCTCTTGCATATTTACTTTGGGACTACGAGGCGGTACCTCGGGTGATCCCCCTCTCTTGCATATTTACTTTGGGACTACGAGGCGGTACCTCGGGTGATCCCCCTCTCTTGCATATTTACTTTGGGACTACGAGGCGGTACCTCGGGTGATCCCCCTCTCTTGCATATTTACTTTGGGACTACGAGGCGGTACCTCGAGAGATCCCCCTATCTTACATATTTACTTTTGAGACTACGAGGCGGTACCTCGGGAGATCCCCTGTTGAGCATTTACTTTTGGGACTACGAGACGATATCTCGTGAGTGCCCTTTTGTTGACATCTCTATATGGTTGCACTTGTCTTTGGTTATTTTGTATTTCCGTGATAGGTCAATCCTTGTGATCTGCCTTGATGTATTATTTGATTTTACTATATGTTTGTATTCTTCATTGTATTGTGTTGGCTTGGGCTTTTTAGTACGAGACTCTGAAGATTTATTTTCCTAGTTTTTACCGATTTTTGTTTATGACTGAGTTGTTTTAAATAAAATAAGTTACTATTATGTTTTAAACTAATAAGTTTTACATCCGAAGCAATAGATTATCTTATGCTTTATTTACATTGAAATGTCATTTTTCTTTATTCAAACTATTTTAAAAATAAACTCATTTCTTTGATGATTTCTTACTTGGTTTAAAAATTGTAAACTTACTTTATTGAAAATAAATTGATCCTGCGAATCTTATATACATTGATATTTTGGTACGTGAGTTGTCCATGCGGTTATGAAAGAAATATGGGCATGAGGTGCCAGAGAAAATATGATGATTTTATTATTGACACGTGAGTTGTCCGTGTGGTGATAGAAATATGGGCACGAGGTGTCGTGGAAAATATGAAAGTGGGCTGAAACCCGTACTTTTTATGATTGTGAAATGAGGTATCACATAGTGACTTTTACTTGAAAATATATTTATTTGAAAGAAGTATATTCGAAAGATATTTATTCAAAAGAAGTATATTCGAAAGATATTTATCTTTAAAGAATAATATATGAAGAATTTATATTTGAAGGACTTGATTAATTGGTTGTACTTGTGTTCCTTATTCGTCTGAGAAATAATTATGATGATCTTGTTATCATTGCTATTTGTTTTCGATTATTTTAGTATGGCATAAGTTATTTGACTAGTGAGTGTCTTGACTGTACCTCGTCACTACTCCACTGAGGTTAGTCTTGATACTTACTGGGTACCGACTGTGATGTACTCATACTACACTTCTGCACATTTTTGTGCATAGCCAGGTAAATGTGGAGTCAGTTGATCATTAGCTAGCTGTACGGATTGTTGCTGTGGAGACTCAAGGTAAACTTGTTGCTGCGTTTGCAGGATTCAGAGTGACCTTCTGATTTGTATTCACACTGTTTACTTTATTTCAAACAGTCATATTTAGAAAATTATAACAAACCCTGTAGAGCTTATGACTTGTACTACCGATTTTGAAAATTGTAATTTTATAGAGAATTCCATTTCATAAATTGTTAGAAGTTACTTTATTATTGTTGTTATTCATAAGATATTAGGCTTACCTAGTCCCTGAGACTAGGTTCCATCACAATACCCAACGGAGGGAAAAATTGGGTCGTGACAAGTTGGTATCAGAGCTCTAGGTTCATAGGTGCTACGAGTCATAAGCGAGTTTAGTAGAGTCTTGCGGATAGGTACGGAGACGTCTGTATTTATCTTCGAGAGGCTACGGGACTATTAGGAGAGTTTCATTTCCTTCATTCCTATCGTGCGAGTTTATTGATCTCGGAGTTTGAGTTTTACCATTCTATTCTCTCACAGATGGTGAGGACATGAGCTGCAGTTATCGATGACGTTGCTCCCGGAGTAGGTAACGCCAGAGGCAGAGGCCGAAGAGGAGCAGCATATCAATGGTGGCAAGTTTATAAAGAGGATAGACCAGTCGATGCAACACCGCCAACTTGGACTGTATTTTCAGAGATGTTTTGAAAGAGTTTGTTTCCCAAACTCTTCGGGATGCGTGGCGCACTAAGTTTGAACATTTGCGTTAGGGCACCATGACGGTGTCAGAATATGCCATAATGTTCAGTGAGTTAGCCTGTCATGCTACTATCTTGGTTCCTACAATTGAAAATATATATGGCTCGAGATTGCCATGATGTTAGAACGTGTTTGAAATGAAGAAAATGAGTCTAAAGAGGCCAAGAGGTCTCGGAATTTGGAGAATTCAGTGTATTCTACTCTGCAACTATGACTCATCATGGCGGAGGCTAGGACAGTCGGTCAGCCTAGTCCGCAATTCAAAATAGTCGTAGTGCTTCAGTTAATACTTTTAGTGCACCACCGGCACGGGGTTCTTATAGTGGTTATTCTAGTTATCCGGCAGAGACTCAGTATAAGCAGTCGTGCCCACAGAGGGCTTGTTATGAGAGTTGTGATACTAGACATATCAAGAGAAATTGTCCCAGACTTGGGAGGGGTGGATTTCATCAGAACACTCAGGCTACAAGCTTATTCCAGTTAATACTCCACGTGCATAGCCAGTTAGGGGTGGAGGACAGGCGGATAGAGGGCGCCTAAGAGGTGGAGGCCCGACCCGTTGATATAATTTCTATGAATTGAATGAGGCTGATACCCCAGATGATGTAGTTATAGGTATGATTTAATTTATAATAAAAGGAGCACCATTCTTATTTTGATTCGATTCTGATTATCGATGTGAGAACTCCTTTCGTGCTCTTTATATATGGTGGATTAGTGAATTTGTACTCCACTCCCGTGTTTATCCTTGTTGGGAGATTTTATGGTGTTAGCCCGTGTGTATCAATTTTGTTTTGTACATTATTGTGGGCTATGAGTCCAAAGGTGACTTTTTATTTCTCACTATAGTGGGTTTCGATGTGATTTCAGAATAATTGAATTCAATTTTATGAATTATATGCCCTATTGGTATGGGGGTTCATTATGTGTTGTGAAAATTGTTTACGAAATATATCGAAAAGAAGAAATAAAGGAAATTGAATATTTCAGTTGGCACAATGTGCAAAATACTTGTGATTCGGAGTTGAGGACGAGATCCTCGCATTTTTATATGATGTAAAATATTTAAACTGGGCTACGAGCCGCAGTGGAAGTTATATAAGGACGCGGTCCTTGTGGTAAAAATTTTATGAGTTTAAATTCTCCCTTTGTGAAATTAAATTTGTACTATAGTATAAATAGGGAGTCATGCTTGTTAGGCTTATTTGATACTTCTTGTATATTTTTCTGTGCATATTTAGCCTATAAGATGGGTACCCGGGTGGCGTTAAATGTGACTCATTAATTCGGGCAAATAATTATGAGGTCTTCATGCCTCGCGTATTGCTGTCAGTGTTGTGAAAATTTTAAAATGAGATTTTGGTTAATATAAGATTAATTGAGGATGCTTGAATTAATTATGAACAGTTATTATAGCCAGAGATGTGATTATAGGCTTACGTACAATGTGTGTGTAGGCATGAAATTTCAATTTTCATCAATTTTCAACATAAAAGCTTTTCAAAAACCTGCCCGGACTGTGCACGCAAATCGAGGAGGATAAAATGAGATTTTTAAGGCTTAAGAGCGCAGATTCAAGTTCTAAAACATAAGATAACCTTTTGGGTCATCACATTATCGCTCATATAGCCACCCTTATCGCTCCGTATAATAGCCACCCTTATCACTCCGCCCCGACAATATCTCAATACACATAACCATAGTGAAATGCCACCCTTATACCCACATAATATCAACAGTAAAATGCCACCCTTATACCCACATAATAATAACTCAAATCACAAAATAATTTACACGCAATATTATAACGACAACACAACACAACCAATTCATATCACAATTTGCCCAATGATCACAACACATTCCAATGCTATAGTAAAATCAATAAATTTCTCAAAAATAGCCCAAGGCTCCCCACAACATATATAAAATCTCAAAACAACAATAGAAATGAAAAAGTAACTCAGCATAGGACAACGCCTTTTTTAATCAAGATTTTAATAAATATAAATTAATGCCTCATTTTAAACTTATTTAATAATTATTTGCAGATAAGGATTCAATAATGAATTTAATTCCAAGAAAAATATCAAATCAACAAGCACACGAAATTCACATAAAAATTCAAGTGACAATAACACCAACTTATCATATAAAATATAATTTCGACAAACAAGGAACAAGGCATGACAATTCAAGGATTTACTAAGTTCCAACAATTTTTCAATTTAATACATAAGGGTGTACGAATTTTAACCGATATAATTTGCACATATAAATCAAGTACGTAGTCGTCACCTTTCATACACGGCTTTCAATCACACAATTTTCACATAATACTCAATGCCTAAGGGGTAATTTTTTCACTTAAGGTTAGGCAAGATACTTATCTTTTTGAAGTTAGGTCGATAGTCCAAAATAGCCTTCTTGCTTGAATTGACCTCCGGACAGCTCAAATCTATCCAAAATAATTGTATAACTTCGTTACAATTCATCAGAAATAATTTCGGATAATAAAATACGAACTTAAAATTTTATTCTAAAAAGTCGACGCGGGGCCCGCCCCTCGAAACCCGACATAAATTTTACGAAATCCGAACACCCATTCCGATACGAGTTCAACCATACCGAAATTATCAAATTCCGATAATGGATCGCCCTTAAAATCTTAAATTAAAGTCTAAAGGATTTCTACCATTTTCAACCCAATTTACTAATTCAATGATAAAAACAACAATAGATTCATGTAATTTAACCAAAATCAAGCTAGGAATTCTTATCCCAATGTTTTCTTTGAAAAACCCTCGAAAAATCGCCTCACACAAGCTTCCTTGGTCCAAAAATGGAAGAATAAGACGAATTTGGAATTTATTCTGCTGCCCAGGGGTTTGTTTTTCGCGTTTGCGACCCTCCCCTCGCGTTCGCGATGAACAAATTCTTTAACATCGATTTTCAAACTCTTCTCAGACAGCCTCTAGTATAATGGTCATAAAATTTTATACAAAACTCCAAATGATGAGTGGTTTGACTTTTTGAAAACTAGACTCCAAGGCATATAACTTTCATTTGTTGCTCATCTCCCAATTCCTTATAGATTGCAAGATATAAACTTCCAAAGTCAGCCCTATGCAGTAGAAATTTCCAAACTTTTCCCAGATAGCCTGTAATGTATCTACCATAATTTTTTGTACACAACTCCAAATAATAAATGGTTTACCTTTATGAAAACTAGACACAAAGAAATACAACTTTTATTTTTGGATCATCTCCAAATTCCTTATAGATTGCGATATATGAGCCTCCAAAATTAGACTAGTGCAATAGAGATTTCCTTCTTCGCGAACGCGAGAGTCTCTTCGTGAACGCGAAGAACAAAATCCCAGAAGCCAAATCCTTCTTCGCGAATGCGAGATACTCCTCGTGAACGCGAAGAGCAACACCAGACATCAGAAAATCAGCATTCAAAGTAGCCCAAAATGATCTGAAACACACCTCAAACCCCCGGGACCCTAATCACATATACCAACAAGTCCTAAAATATCATACGAACTTAGTCGAGGCCTCAAATCACATCAAATTTCGCTAAAAGCATGATTCACACCCCAATTCAAGCCTAATAAAACTAAAAAATTCCAACTTCTACATTTGATCCCGAAACCTATCAAACTAAGTCTGAATGACCTCACATTTTGCACACAAGTCATAAATGGCATAACGGAGTTATTCCAATTTCCAGAATCAGATTTCGATCCCGATATCAAAAAGTCAATTCCCCGATTAAACTTCCAAACTTAACTTCCTATTTTCGTCATTTCAAGCATAATTTAGCTACAGACCTCAAAATAAGTATTCGGGCACACTCCTGAATTCGAAATCACCATACGAAGCTATTGGAATCATCAAAATTCAATTCCGGAGTCGTTTGCTCATAAGTCAAACTCCGGTCAACTCATTTTATTTAAGCTTCAATAATGAGAATTGTTCTTTCAATTTAATTCCGAATCTTCCGAAAATCAAACGACCTCACACACAAGTCATAATACGCATTACGAAGTTGCTCGGGGCCTTAAGTAGCTGAATGGGGCGTAAATTCTTAAAACGACAAGTCAGGTCGTTACAGTAATACTTTGCACTAAGCTCAATTTTGCTAAACTGTTTGCAGTAACATTGCTCCCCCTTGTAGCGGCATTGAAAGCGACCGTATATAGACTCCAACTCCTCCTAATTTCTATCACCAAGTTCGTTGTTTTTCGTGGAGTTTGACGTTTTTCCTAGTTCATGTCTACAGCCATAAATGGATCTGATTCCAATAGGAGTTCAACGATACCATTGTCAATGCAAAGCTACAAAACAGAAAAAATCGACATCAACTCAACAACATTTATTGAATTGGTTTCCAACTCACATTTAGATAGAAGTGTGTAACAAGCCTTCTTACGAATCAGAAAAGAAAAAAAATAATGAGGCAAAACTTGTTTTACTTCACAAATTGTTTTCCTTTTCTTAGAAAGGAAAGCCAATTTTAAATTTCAAGTCCTAAAAAACCTATTAAGTCCCAAAAAGTTAAAGTTTTAAGTTTTTTAGACCTTAAATAAAATGCGACACAAACACAATGAAAGCTTCAAATAATAACCCACTCTGAAGAATTCTAGCAAGGTCTTTCAATTATACGTGCAGTCTATTCTTCTTAGCTATTGTAAATAAGATAACTATCAAGACTAATTCCTGAAAGCATATCAGATACTAAAACGTACAAATACCAAGAGAGGATATATTGCCAAGATTTGAACCTAAAGCCTAAAGAGGCAAAATAGAATAATCATGAATATCTCCTATCAGAAAATCATATATAGGAGAAAACAAACCTCAAAAGCCTTCATTTTTTTAGGCTATTTAGCACACAATAAGCAGCATCCATCTATTAGATAAAGTGTAAATGACTATTAAAACTGCAACAAGCAATGGCAGGATAAAGTTGTTAAGTATACTAACCTATTAAGATGAGTTAACATACCACAATCACAAATATAACCATAAGCATGAGTAAAATATGCAGCAGATTCTGTGACAGAGCAGTGGAGAAACCAACTACCAATATAACCTTTTAAATGGATATGTGAAAAAGATAACTGGAGTATACATATAATGTACATCTAAAATAATATGAACAGACCATACAATTGCATAAAATGGCAGCATGCAACATGGCAGATCTTTGAAGATGTGCAAAATTGAAAGAAAATAAAGCTTTTATTAAAATTTCTAAACAATTGAAAACAACATGTACCATCCATTTCTTCTACTCAACAGTAACATATAAAACCCAATTTGCAAAATATTATGACCACTGGTATAAACTAAAGTAACTAAAAACAATTCTATAGATTACTTAGAAAATGAGAAGTTCATTCCTTACCTCTCAATATGAGCTACCCACCAAACATATCAAGTAGCCTTTTTCTGGCAGTACTCATCCGCTTCTTTTCCTCGGGTGGCACATGCATTTCTACCTTTTCCCCTGATTTTTATGCCTCACAATATCCACAAATTCAATATACATATCAGTAGTGATTGCATGACTTCCTGGCCTGATACAATATCACCTCAGCCTCCACGTATACGTCATCCCCCACAGAAACTCATCCCTGATTACTTTAAAAATATGATCTCACTTGTAGTAATGTTTAAAATTAGAGACCACATATCTTCCCAATAGTTCAAATTGAGTTGGCTCAAGATGAATTTTAAATTTGAAACAATATATTCATATAGATACAACCATGTCAAAATCAATAAGAAATTCTACCATAAAGTAACAAAAACACCAATTAAACTCAATTTTGAGGTATGATTAATATAAAAGCCAAACAATGTTAAGAGATACGATGGCCCGGACACCACAGTTATAAAATATGTTCAGAAATAGGATAGCGGAATCCCCAATGTTTTCAAAACGAGGTCTTTCAAGCTCAAAAGTCAAAGACACGACCTTATAGCCTAAAATCATCGTTATATGTCAAAACGAACAAAGCACGACGAAATTCAGCGTATAATCTGATGCGTTCATAATTGAAGAGAAAAAAAAGATTACGTTTGATTAACCAAATATGATGGTGAGAGTAACTGGTCTAAACGAATTTAACTAACCCATCTAATGAAAAGTGAAAACCAAGAGGTTCGCGTTATCACTTATATCTGAGATTTTAGCATCACCTTCGTCATAGAGCTCTAGGGACATTGAATTGATAGAACTACCAAACGTTTTTACATAACTTTTCTTTCACAACTTCCACTGTCATCTAAAGACAAATAGATAGTCAGAGGATATTACAAAATTGCCGAAAGGACTTCTCTTCAACAATGTATATTACCGTGAGTTATACAGAAAAATTAGTGATGAACTTTTTTCAGTTACTACTTATATTATATGAAGTATGAGGTATCTGAAAGTGCTAAAAATAAATTGAACCCTAAACATGTATCAATATCTATTTTCAAACGTGCATGTGAAAATTAGATACAATTACTTACATACATATATAAAATTCACGAGTAAATTAAAGAAAAGAATAAGGAACAACAACAGATACCAATCAAATTTTCATTTCAACCAAACAAAGGAAAACAAATGGCGAGAGCCCTCACCTGAACCCATAGATTCAACGGAGGCCAGATACAAATAGTAGACAGTATGGAAAATTTCAAATGAAAACTAAGAAGTGAGGCATGGAAGAAGCATGAGAGCATTAAACAAAGAAAAGAATGCAGAAAACTCATACGATTTGAGAAATTGAGAAATCAATAGTGACAACTTAGAACCAAATTTGAGAGGAAAGAAAACGAATTCAAGGTCTCAAAGAAATAGAGTATATTGGAAAGGGAAAAAAAAATGACTTCAATGTCTTAAGAAACGATGGGAGCTGGCAGAAGCAAACTAAACACGTAAAAGGTCTATTTGTTTTATTTGCATTCTGATTTTAGGGTAGAAACCATGTTGGGTAACTGCTGAACTACTACTGGTGTCGTGGTGCGTGCTGTCATGATGTCCTACTGCTTGAGGCAGTTCTTCCATCAGGGATCAAATGGTTTTACCTTTCTGGCCTACAAAAAACAAACTGTATACTTTCAAAAGAAATCTGAATATTTATTTGGATGAAACACGTGATGTATTGGTTTCAACTTCAATAACATCAATATTAGTATCGGATCATATTTCCATAACAAAGTAGTCAAAAAAGATAGTGAAAACAACGGAGTAAAAGGCAATGCTTCTTACCTTCGCTATTTTATACTCGTGAAGCAGCATCCTTGAATATGGAATTTTGTTCACATAATATATGAAGCTATTTATAAAATTTGAGTGGTAGGCTTCAAAGATGCACCGGTGATCATTCAGTACTTACCAGAGTCATCTTACTTCCAATAATTAAGCATCTAAAGTAATTTTGCACAAGAGCATAATAATATTTGCTATTGCGTACTTTTATATATACCATATGTGAAGAAGGCATAAGTGCATTGTCTAGTGAAACCATTAACATATAAATATTACAGACATAATACCGGAAAAAATACATAAACTGCTTGTATCTTCAGTACAACACAACCCACAAGCCTCAGTCCTGGCTTTGCCTCGGAGATGGAGCTGTAGTACTAACCTTAGTAGCCAATTTTTATGGAACACAACCCATAAGCCTCATATTGTATTTTGAACATTAGTGAGTTACTCTACCCTTACATATACTGAAATATAATATGAATTCCTTAAATATTCAAACTAAATGTAGCTGGAACACATTAAAAGTGTTATGGATTTTAGAAAAAATATACAAGCGGCAAAAAGGTTAAAAATAGGATTGAAAAACTGTCTCTAAAATTTTATTAATCATAGGACTTTAAATAGCCAAATAAATAAAGTAGTAAACTCCTCCTACGACTAAATTACTAAACTCTTACTATAATTAAAATTCTGAATCTTCTAGCATACCCCTCCTAAAACTAAACAACTAATTATTCTAGAAAATAATAGCAGTAACAAATGCAAAATCCAACACTCCTCCTTGCTTCTGTTGCTGCAGTCTAAAGAAGGTCATCCTCAATTCCTTCTTCTGCAATTAGTGCTTGTGCATGAGCATCTTTGAACTTGCACACTTTTGTAACATGACTTTTTTGTTTGCAATTTCCACATAATGCATCAGGTCTCCACCAACAAAATTTTTCTAAGTGTGTTTTCTTTTTGCAATATTTGCAATAAGGATAATCGACTTTTTCTTTTTGGTATTTCGCATAAAAAAAATACCCTCAGTAACTTTGTCTTGTCTAAAGGCCCTTCTTTGCTCTTGTGCTTGAAGAGCACTTATTAATTCTGCAACAGAGATGGTAGAGAGATCTTTAGACTCTTCAAGAGAGGAAATTTTGGATTCAAATCTCTCGGGAATTGTCACAAGAATTTTTTTCAACTATCCTGTCATCTTTGAAATCCTCGCCAAGTAACCTGATTTTATTTACAATTAAAGAAATTCGGTCAGAATACTTAGCGATGGTCTCATCATCTTGCATTCTAAGAGATTCAAAATCTCTTTTCAAATTTAAAATCTGATTTTGTCTGCCTCGTTCACTTCCTTGATACTCCTGTTTGAGTGTTTCCCAAGCTTCTTTTGCTGTCTCACATGCAATGATTTTAGAGAAGATTGAATCTGCAACTGAATTTTGAATTATAGTTTTGGCTTTGTATTTTTTGGTTTTCTCATCTGAATGAGCTTTGATTTGGGCAAGGGTAGGATTTGCAGGAAGTGGTTGTATAAGTTTGTCTTCCATTACAACTTCTCATAGATCATAAGCTTCAAGATAAGATTTCATCTTCACTGACCAAATCTGATAGTTTTCACCGGTGAAAGTTTGTGGGGTATTCAAAGAGAGACCGTTGCTTGCCATTGTTAAAAATTTGGTTACAAATCGGTATGGGTAAAAATGCGTATGGTTTAAAAGTGGTTGAAATTGGTTGTTTTTCAGCGAATTCAGAGATCCGTCAAGATCAATGGAAGCCCTGATACCACTGTTATGAATTTTAGAAAAAATATGCAAGCAACAAGAAGGTTGAAAATAGGATTGAAAAACTGTCTCTAAAATTTTATTAATCATAGGGCTTTAAATAGCCAAATAAATAAAGTAGTAGACTCCTCCTACAACTAAATTATTAAACTGTTACTATAATTAAAATTCTGAATCTTCTAGCATACTCCTCCTAAAACTAAACAACAAATTATTCTAGAAAATAGTAGCAGTAACAGATGCAAAATCCAACAAAAAGAAACTGACCGGAAAAATTGCTGCAGGAAAATTCTACCTCAAAGTACTTAGGTAAAGCTAGAAGAAATTTGAAAAGTTTAACATATGTAATGTCATATTGCTTATTGCAAAGTCTCTCGACAGCTAAACCAAGATGAAATAGATGTAAATATCTAATAAGATCAACTAATCTCATTTAATTAAAGGCAAAACTTGTTCGAACTAACGTAAAAGAAAGTGGCACATTGCTTTACCTATAAATGTAGAACACTGAGGCAACCAAAAACTTTCATAACCAGCATAATCATCCTCCCTAGTTCTTAATGATCGATCACCACCACCACATAATGCTTTTGTAGCCTGCATCAACTCATTCTTTAAAATAGCGCATGTTGGCAGTGATACATTCCCTTTTCATTCACAAGTTCACTCGATTAACTTACATTAGAAATAATATTGCGAAGGGTAGGGGGAATGAGACTTTAGCATTCAATTGAGAACCCAAAAACGTTTTCTTTTTCAGTAGCAAAAGATCCCAAAAAAAGGTCGATACTTCCTGACTTTGGAAAACATAAATTAGTGCAGAAGGAAGACAATCAGAATTGTAAGGAAGGAAGCATAATCTAAGCTGCATAATATTATAATCACACCAATTTAGAAGTCAGAGAATAGAAGTAATCTCAATCCTCAACTATAGATACTTTGGGGGACTCAATCTTCTAGCTTCAGCCTTGTGCTTAGAAGATTCAGATATCACAACCCCTGCTTCCATTTCTACCTCATTAATACTTAGAGGCTTGAGTTTCTTTTTTGTTTCCTCTCGCCAATACCCGGTGGAAAGATGTGTTCCTTTTCTACGAAGGAAAAAATTAATAGACTTGCACGCATATTGTTAGAACTTCTCCAGGATGATTTTTCCCAAATGAATTCTGAAAATGCAAGAAGCCAAATTTTAGATCTAAATTACCAGGTAAAATGAAGCTAAAATGAAAGTATAATATATCATATTTTACATTCTAAAAATGATTCAATCATGGCCCACATAGCTTCAATAGAAACAACAAACTAAGACCATTTATAAAGTACAATAATACAAATAAATAACCAATGTAGAGCATTTTTTCAGTTAGATTACCAGAAATAATTGCAGTAATCGAGCCACTACCATTAGTAAATCAATTTGGAATGTGCACCTGCAAAAAGATAGTTTAATATCTGTACATATGTGATCTATTTTCTTAAAATGAAACTTATAAGTATGGCAAAACCATAATATCGAGGAACTTATTTGTCCATTGTTTAAAATGGGTGCAGTCAAATTCCCTTCTTTCCTTACATAAAACTTCTGCATGTCATTGGATATTTATATTTCTGCCTCAACATGAAAAATCTCACTCTCAACGAATAGAAAATCGCATGTTGGTTATCTATGTTATATAAATAAACTTATACAGATTTGGATATCTACTAAACTTACAGAAGTTTTTGACAGAATTTCTGCAATGGGTATAATTCGCTGTTGAACATGAAACACTGTGAGAGAGGCGGAAAACCGTAAGAAGTTGCGTGATGCATAACTTGCAAACATGTATATGTTTGTTTTTGCCCTGTCGTCACAACATATAGGGTATTTCAATATCAATATGATGTGCAGATTAACTTTAAAGAATAATACTAAAGATCCTATACCAATTGATCAGCTCCAACTGATCAGCTCCAACACTAGTGGATAAGAGGGATCTATTTTGTTGTTGAATCTAGTTTGCAGCGATAAACTAGTATATACCACGATCTTGGTGTAATGTTGTACTTTGAAAAGATATATATGAGGGGACAAATTTGAGTACACTAATACCCTAATAAGGAGATATTCCTATTCTCCTAGCAAGAATTATAGGATATTCTTCATACACTAAACTACATTCACACGGCCAAGTACATATAAAGCAGCACCTCCCTGTCGTTTTAGTGCATAAATTAGAAAGAAAAGAAGGAAAAAGAGAAGAAGATAATGACCATTAAACCCGTGAGAGTTCTTCAAAAAAACAAAAATGGTCGTACTCAAGATTAGAAAATGCTATTGAAGATACAGAACAAATAATCTAATGCAAAGGGAAGCCCATAGTACAAACGCTAAAAGAATCAAAAAGAAAATAGCAGCAAAGACAATGAACCCATCAGAACGACTGCTATGCAACAATTTCTATCCACTAGTGCTTTCACTGTGGTTCTATCAACTTCTCGATGAATCAGAAAATACCCGTTAAATGAAGGGGTCGATTAGGGCAGAACAATCAAGAACTTCAGCCATATTCATTACTGAAATACTTGTTTAAAATGTTGTATAAATGTTTGGCTATGCACACACCAGAAAAGAATAATTAAAAAAATCAAAAAATATTGCAGAAAATCTAGAAAAAATTTGCAGAAAATCCAGAAAACTCCTGAAGACTGTTCAAACAGATCATTGAAAGACCAAAACTAACAAATCTCAGAATATGGTGAAACCCCAAAAAAAAGAAAAAAAACCACCAGTTGCTAGAACTTTGAAGTAACCAAAGGAGACGAAAAGTGGAAAAAGAGAATAATCTTGTCGAGTTCTTCTAGAAATAATAACTTTTGAGGTTAAGTTTAATTTAAAATGTCAGATTTGTATTTATCAAATGTTCAAAATCATGCATCTAGGTATCAATTTCCAAACATGCATATATTAAATCAAACCAGAACATAAAACCCCTAAATTTCACATTGAAAATTGAAATATAGACATGGCTAATAAACAGAGGAAATGGAAATTTCCCCTATGAAATCCACCCAAAAACAAAAGGGAAAAAGAAAGAGGAAGAAAAAGAATACCGGAGAGCTGAGCGAAGTAACAAAAAAGTCTCCTCTCAGATTCAGCAGCTTCCGATGAAAATAGTGAAAGAGCAATTGCAGGCAAAATCAGTAGAGGCAGAGGATTGAGAACTGGGTTCGTTTATGAAAGAGCTAATGAAGAAAACTGTTAGAATATGAGCAGGGATTCGATATTAACAAAGGAGCGAATTTAAATACCGTTAAACCCCCAATTGGCAAAGCTTTTGTCATAAAAGGTTGGGGCAAAATTGAGGAAACAAAAGCAGAATTGTTATGAATATATTATATTATGTATGTTCATTTAGTACTCCGTTATAAATAAGTTTCATGAAGAAGTTTATCCATACGAGGCTCCGCCGTAAATATGTTTATCCATTTAGTACTCCATTGGAAATAAGCCTCCTGAAGAAGCTTATCCTTTCGGTACTCCGTTATGGATAAATATTACCCATGGTAGAAGATTATCTATATGTGGTACAACATCTTAAAGTAGCAGCTNCAAAAGGGAAAAAGAAAGAGGAAGAAAAAGAATACCGGAGAGCTGAGCGAAGTAACAAAAAAGTCTCCTCTCAGATTCAGCAGCTTCCGATGAAAATAGTGAAAGAGCAATTGCAGGCAAAATCAGTAGAGGCAGAGGATTGAGAACTGGGTTCGTTTATGAAAGAGCTAATGAAGAAAACTGTTAGAATATGAGCAGGGATTCGATATTAACAAAGGAGCGAATTTAAATACCGTTAAACCCCCAATTGGCAAAGCTTTTGTCATAAAAGGTTGGGGCAAAATTGAGGAAACAAAAGCAGAATTGTTATGAATATATTATATTATGTATGTTCATTTAGTACTCCGTTATAAATAAGTTTCATGAAGAAGTTTATCCATACGAGGCTCCGCCGTAAATATGTTTATCCATTTAGTACTCCATTGGAAATAAGCC
>AWOL01S0108457.1:0-26953 GCA_000715115.1 Nicotiana otophora
ACGTATTTGATCTGGTACTGGGGCTAGACTATTGGGATGCAGTAAAGGCATTCATATGCCCATCTCTCAACCAGATCTACATTTACGACCCAAGGGGTCCGTGTGTGGTGCCGACAGTTCGGATACCACAAATTGTTAGTTCGCTGTCCGTAATTCAAATCGTAAAAGGCTTCAAGGAAGAGGGAGCACCGGTTTTGACAGTCGGGACAGGGACTAAGGAGGTCAAGAGGGACAAAGCCTTGACTCCTTCTGAACAACGAGTCCTTAAGGGTAAGGACTTCATTTCATGGGCGGAGCCACATGCCATGGGTCCGTGCATGGCACCTCCAAAGTCGGAGGATTCAAGGAAGCAGTGTGGAAAACTACTTGGGTCGAGGCATGTCAGTCTGTTAAAGGCACCTTGTAGAGACAAGGGTGATATGGGGCGGAGGCAATCCAGGCGACCAAATGTTTTCACAAGTTCTTTGGTCGTCGACAAAAAGGTCGAGACCATCATCAAGCATCGGGTGATAGAAGGAGTAGGTTGGGGCAATTCAAGCGCCCAATTTCTTGTCCGATGGAAGGGGCAACCGACAGAAGGGGCAACGTGGGAAAAATATGAGGCATTGTGGTCGTTCAAAGATCAAGTTCACGACTACTTGAATCGCTGTGGCGCCGAGGTTGTCGCCATTTCAAGTGGGGGAGAGTGTTCCGACCCGCATATTTTTCGCCCAAATTTGCTGCCTAAAGGGCTGCCAAACGAGCCAAACTTGGCTGCCAAAGACCAGAAAGTCTTTGCACATGGAGGCAACAATCCGACAGGCTGTCCGGGCCCTCCTAGGGGCTACTTTTCGTCAGCAAAGTCACATGCAGCACAACTGGGCAGGACCAAAGTCTGCCAGGGCAATCATGGAAGCAACATGCTGCCAGCAAAGACATGTGCTGCACAGCTAGGTAGGGCCACATCCTGTCTGGAGGAACATGGGAACAACTACCTGCCAGCAAGAACTGGGCCACAGCAGCTGGACAAGTCAATTGGCACATGGGATGCCAACACCTTCCAGGAAACCAGCACAAAGCAGTGCACCCCAGGCTGGCCGGGCCCACAGTCAGCTTAGCTGCCTTTGGGCATCTTTCTGTATAAATAGGATACATAGGCCTTGTTAGAAGGCAGATCTTTTTACTTGTATTTCCTTCTTTTGTATATGAGAAAAACCCCGAAAATTGGCCTTGGCCTCCCATCTTTGTGTCTTTCTATTTTCGTTACCCCTCCAACCTTTGAGTTTGTGTGATTGCCTTGGTCCAAAGCACGATTTTGTGCTTGTTTCTTGTTAAGGGCTGAAGCAAGAGTAGTAGTCAGGCTATCTTGCTGCCCTCGCTGAGCCCCCAGAAAACGGGTCCGCGACATAGAGCTCTGATACCAACTTGTCACGACCCAAAATTCAACTAGTCGTGATGGCACCTAATCCAACCCGCTAGGTAAGCCAATTAAGAACTATCCAATTCCAATGAAATTTAATAAGACAATTAAGTAAAAGAAAATATCTAAATCCTATACATTTTTCAAGGACTTGTAGTACAAATCATGAACTTCTACGAATAGAATTTACAAAGCTGGTATGAAATAAATACATCATCTGTTCGAAAAGTACAAAAATAGAGTTTTATGAATCCGGCCCAGGGAAGATCCATTCCGGAATGTATACATCAACTGATCACCAGTCACTCAGTACTGAGTAGGGCCAATCCAGCCCGTGGGGAAGATCCATCCCCAGGTATAAATGCTTCGGACAAGATCCATGTCCAGCGAAGATCCATCCCTCAATATAAATCAACCACGCTCACTGGGGGTGTGTACAAACTCCAAATGACTCCTTCAGCCCAAGCGCTATCATAAATCAGTATAATCACTGCGGCGTGCAGCCTGATCCCACAATGTCACTCATAATCAGACCCTTGGCCTCACTCAGTCATCAATCTCTCCAGTCTCTCTCTCGCGGGGTCACAATGTCATGAAACTAGCCCGAAAATGATGATATGATGTATCAATAAACAGCAACAGAGACTGAGATATGATATGCATATGAATGCGTATGACTAAGTATGTAATGCAATGAAAGCAGATAACTCAACAACAGAAATGACCTCAGTGGGTCCCAACAGGATAAGCATGTAGCTTAGATATGGTTTCTAACATGGATCACAGCTCAATAGCTCAAGAACGTAGAAATTTCATGGTTACAGGTAAGATCAGGTAACTACACAATACCACAGAATAACGGAGTCACAATTCACACAGTGCATGCCCACATGCCCGTTACCTAGCATGTACGTCACCTCAGCATCAACCACATAACACGTAATTCGGGGTTTCATACCCTCAGCACTAAGTTTAGAAGTGTTACTTACCTCGAACAAGACGAATCCAAATACCGAGCAAGCCAAGCGATGCTCCAAAAATGCCATCCCGCGCGTTCCGACCTCCGAACGGCTCGAAACTAACCAAAAACAACTCAAGTACATCAAACAATGCTAAAGGAACCAATCCCGATCAAAAAAGATCAAATCTTGAATCAAAATCCCCAAAATCGGCCAAAAGCCAACCCGGGCCCGCACCTCGGAACCCGATAAAATTTACAAAATCCAACAACTCATTCAATTACGAGTCCAACTATACTAGTTTCACTCAAATCTAACTCCAAATCGATGTTCAAAACTCAAAAAATCACATTATATAACTTTAGGCTAAAACCCCCAAAAGTTCTCTTGTGGAACCCTCAATCAAATGCCGAAAACGAAGATAGATTCATGATATCAAATCAAAAATGAGTAGAGAACACTTACCCTAGTCCACATGGTGAAAATTGCCTTAAGAATCGCGTCAATCCGAGCTCCATAGCTCCAAAAATGCAAAAACAATGGCCGACACCCCCGGAATAGTGTACTTTATACTTCTACCCAGGCATCCTCTTACGCGAACGCGGGAAGTCCATCGCGTTCACGATAAACAAAAATACACTACCACCAAAAGCACTACGCGTTCACGATACACCCCACATGAACGCTATGACCATTGATGCAAAGCTTCGCGAACGCAACTCACCTTTCGCGATCGCGTTGAAGAATTCTCCAACTCCCAGCTGCCAAACCTCAACACTACGCGAACGCATAGCATTGGATGCGAACGCGAAGACAAAAATCTTCAACCCAGTGCGAACGCGACCTCAGAAGCGCGAACGCGAAGAACAAATAGCTCCACTGACCAAACACCTTTCGCGATCGCGACTACACCTTCACGATCGCGAAGAATGCCAGAAGCAACAAGTAGCAGCAGAAAAACCAGCAATGCAAAGCCATTTGAAAGGATCCGAACTACGTCCGAAATTCAACCGAGCCCCTCGGGACTCCGTCCAAATATACCAACAAGTTCCATAACACAATACGGATATACTCGAGGCCTCAAAACACACATAACAACATCAAAACGACGAATCACACCTCAAATCGAAATCTATGAACTTTGAACTTTTCAACTTCAATAACTCATGTCGAAACATAGCAAATCAACCCGAAATGAACCCAAATTTTGCACACAAGTCCCAAATGACAAAACGAAGCTATTCCAATTCCCGGAATCACAATCCGAATCCGATATCAAAAAGTCCACTACCGGTCAAACTTTCCAAAAATCCAACTTCCGCCATTTCAAGTCTAATTCACTACGGACCTCCAAATCACAATCCGGACGTGCTCCTAAGTCCAAAATCACCCAACGGACCTACCAGAATCATCAAAACTCCGTTCCGGGTTTAAATTCACAAAAAGTCAAACTTGGACCACTCTCCCAATTTAAAGCTTCAATAATGAAATCCATTCTTTCAATTCAATTCTGAATAACCTGAAAACCAAAACCGACGATTCACATAAGTCATAATACATCATACAGAGCTACTCATGCCCGTAAACTATCGAGCAAAGTGCAAATGCTCAAAACGACCGGTTGGGTCGTTAGAGATATGCGTGAAAAAAAAGAATTTTAAAATACTATAGTTAGTAATTTTTATAAGTTTACTTGCTCATCCATCAAGCTGGCAATACTTTTGGATCCTCCTGTGTGAGGCATCTTTTGATTGGCCCTATTGTTTCTATTTACTTGAGTACGCCTCTGTCATTCAAATATTAAAATGATATCTTATAAATTATAAATAAAAACTGATTATAACTAAAATCAAAATACTGAAAATAATCAACTAGAGGTGTTTTAAAGATTTGTTAATACCTTAACTTTATCTGAAAGTCAATAAGAGACAAGACCACTCCATTGATCCCTCTGTATGCGACTTGGTTTATTTTTCAGCAAAACGTCTTTAGTCTTATATTTTGACATATACTCACATTTTAAATCACACTTGTAATTTTTTCATTTCTTTCTTAGTGACTTTAGGACATAAGCTTCTCCCCGTCTTGGGATAGAGAACTTCTTCTAAAAAGATAAAGCTAGCATTTAGAAGAAATATCATGTATAAAAAATTGAACTTGTTCATATAATAATAATAATAATAAAAACTACTCCATACCCTCACAAAATCCACCAATTTCTTTTCCTCCTTGTCAAATTTCTCCAATCATCTACATGTGGAGATGTTAGTTCTGGAGTTCTCGCAATAATTCCTAAAAAGCTAGCAAGCTTTCGACCTTTTTCCCCAACAGCTTGGTTACGATTATTAAACGGCACATCAATGTCAAGCCCCAAAACCGAGGAGCGCGACCGGCGTTCAACCGAGTAAAACCGACCGAGCAAGCCTGTTAAATTTCATTCTACCCAAACTCATCCACGAATGAAGATAATACACATTTTCATTAATTATACAAAAACGTGATCATGTCTCCAATACCAATCTATTACCAATAGGTTTCATCATTTTTAAAGTCTCAAATGGGACAAGTAATACAACCACAACATAACATAGTTTGTCTTTCCTAGCACCAAAACATAACTCACACTATGTCTACGAAGCCTCTATAGATAAAGAAGAGTACAATGATAATGCCGGCAACAAGGCCCCGGCTATACCTCAAAATGTGACCACAATATAAACAAAAGGTACAATACATGACCCCGAAATGAAATGGGGCTCACCGAGTCTGCTGGAAAGATAATGATGTACCACTAACTGCGATCAACACTATCTGCTATATAACTACCTGGATCCATTTAAAGATGCAGCGCTCCCGGCAAAAGGAACGTTAATACAGTCGAATAGTACTAGTATGTAAAGTTAAAATACCATCTCAATAGAATGGACAATAATACAAGGGGAAAACAGTCTTGAGTTCAATAAGAGCTTCAAAACAATACTAAAACATCAAGTAAGGATCAAATAAATTCTCAAGTCAATTTCCATCTTATTAGGTTGGGTAATCTTTAGTGCCATATGCCACAATCCACAATACCACCGTATTCTTACACGGAGTCCGACCTCGACCCGATCGGTTAGGTCATCTCATTTGAGACATCAACCATATCCACAATTTCAATTATCATTTCCAGCACAGTTACCACCATGTGTGCGGCATGACGTCCGATCACGGCCTGATCGGCTAGGCCATCTCACTTAAGATATCAACAATAACCACAATTTCAATTATCTCACATCATAATTCTTTCATATTCTCTCGATTCATTAGCACTAGTGATCACGATTACAAAATCATTCTTGGCCGTATTTCATAATTCAAGTCCCCTTTTTTCACATTCAAATATCATCATCATAATCATTATCAACAACAATAAGTCTTCCCGTTCAAGACATTAAGTTCACATAACACAACAATTCGGGTATCTTAAGCACATAGAGGCTTTTCATACAATTTGGCATAACAACCTTTATTTCGATCTTGACATAAAGTCTTAACTTTTCTAACACATATTCCACATTTTGAACATATCCTCAAATGGAAAGATGACATGATGAAGCATTTAGAATAAATATTGAACATATATCCTTCGACACAACTACATTAGGAATAGCCAATTCAATAATGATCAAGGTCTTACTTCAATTACATGAACACCGTGGGACTTGATTCTAAGAAGAAGGGGTTTAGCCATACATACCTCAAATTCGTCCCTTAATGATACTACAAAGATCCACTACACTAAGCAACTTTAATCTACAATAACAATATCCAATGGGACCAATATTAGTAACAAATTCTATAATTTAGGCCATTTAGGCATTTTATCAAACACCTAGTAGGCATGAATCTCTACACCTCTTAACCATAGAATTAGTTGGGAGTTCTTGGAGGGAAGGATGCCGAGGGTCATTTGGAAACAGCCTCTCTACCCCAAGGTAGAGGTAAGGTCTGCGTACACACTGCCCTCCCCAGACCCCACTAGTGGGATTATACTGGGTTGTTGTTGTTGTTGTTGTAACTACTACCATTTACCAAAAATTTATCTCACCATCATTCTTAAACAATTTATAACTTCCAACATAACATACATGACCATCCATCCACACCCAACCAACAAAATTCCATCAAATAATCACCTTTCAATCTCTACAATGGTTATGTATTTAAATTGGGAACTTATGGCTTCCAATCACCATACTATACGTTCCAATACATAATTCATACTCATATTCCTATAATATATCCATACATGTAAGTCTAAGGGTATAGAATTACCTTTTGGAAGAAATCTTGCAAAATCCTCCTTTGAGTTCTTGAAGAAACTTCTTGAATATCTATGTATTTTATGTGTAGATTTCATCAATACTAGTGTAAAAATGATGAAATTTAACACCAAGATAATGGGGATTGCTTACCTTGAAGAAGAGAGGAGTTGGTGGTCTTGAGAGAGTGGAGAAGCGCTCCAAATTCCGTCCAAGTGAAATGGGGGAAATGAACCCCCAAGGTGAGTACTTAAAAGGCTTCAGGTGGGGGTAGCGTACCCGCACCGGCGCCATCTTCTATACTTCACTAATTTTTCAAACTTGCTGAGAGGGATGGCGTGCCACAATCCACGCGTTGGACGAACCCTAGCACGCTCCCAGTTCTTTTCTTTTCCATTTCTTGCTTCTCCATTCACCCTCAATTGATACCTTGCTATGATATAGACCCAAATTGACTTCAAAACCTTCATATAAGTATGAAACCATGTTTACATAATAACATTCTTTCCATTTAATGTATCCAACTTATTACACACAAATCCTTCCCATTCACAAAACCCCTTAATATGTTCCAACACATCTTAAACATATATTTTCATTTCAAAATAATGTGGTTATATCCCGTAGGTCTCCTTTAATACTCGAATACGTTATTCCCAAACAACACTGGTGCATATTTAAATCTTAAATCCTTAGAAAATTTTAACAGGGCCTTACAATCAACTACCTTCCCCGGAAAAAGTTTCCAAATATCTTTTAGTAAAGTAGGCTCTCGAACCTTTCTTGGCTCCGAATTACCTAGAGTGGAAGATTCAAAGGTCATCAAATGGCAAAACAACGAAAAGCAGAAATCATATATTAAATGGTATCCTATATTTCTGGATTCAGTGTTTCATGAACTAATGAGCTTTAATTCTTTAACTATGTGATTTTCCAGAAAATTTCCAATGCAATGCTTATGATGGTTGTGGCAGAACTGGCGGTGTTGACAGTCACCTTTATTTGTATAGCAGTCAGTTTCAATCGTAAAATCTTTTGATAATCAGGTATGTTGTTAACTAAACACGCAACCTTGAGGGAGTAGAGTGGAGCTGAAATGCCATCACTGTCACTCCTAGAAAAGGGGGAAAAGGAAAGCTTACAGGAACAAGCACACCAATACTTTAAAGAAAGCTCTACTGCTCTAATTTCTTGTCAGATTTTTCTATTATCTGAACAACACTTACAGGAACTACTAACTAGTTTATTTTCCAAGTTGCTCTCATAATTGTTCAAAAATGTGTAAGAATCATTTTTCTTTTGTTGGTTTTTAAACGGATATCCATTTGAAACACTTCAATTACAGGTCGCATTTAGAGACAGGTTAACTTAATGTTATACTAAGCAGACCAACTAAAATAATCTCATTGGCGTGAACAAGACAATAACATATATGAAAATAGTCAATTTTTATACTTGCAAGCGAAAACCTGATGCGGAATTCAAAAGGAGGACTTTACAGACCACCCCTACCTCTCCATAGCCACAACAACTTTTCTTTCCTCCTCCCAGGTACACAAAAACAAAGCAGATTTGCATTGAAGACATAATAAGTACGAGCAAGCAACAATTTAATTTTTGTTGCTAGTTACACTATATAACCAGTTCAATATCACAATAGAAATTACAGAAAATCACTTGTTAATTACACTATATAAACTAGTTAGATTAACCAAAGTATTCACACAATTAAGATTTGAAAATGATTCCACAGAAAAGTATTACCTGAGAAAGAGGATAAAGTTGTTCCAAGGTACAAAAATATAAGATATAGAGTATCATTTCAAATTTTATCTATTGTTTCTCCAATTCCTTGGTGTGTTCTAAATACAGAAGAAGGGCTAAATGTGCATTATACCATAAAATTTATCTGATACTGAAGAGATGTATAAATTGGTAGGACAAAAATGTGCATTATAAGTGCTAAATATTTTGGCATAAGTATGTCTTCTATTCTGCTAATGATTAAAAATTCTATTATACATAAACAGTTAAGGTAACTTTTTATCAAACACATCAGATTATAGTTTGATCAAACACATTATAAGATTTAGCCTCCATTCTAAACCAAAAGAAAGCAATATTCAGCTCCAACCGCATCAAGTATCCTTTCCCATAGGTGTACTCTAATGCGTGAATTCAGTTTATTCTCCTCTTAAATATGATTACTTTTATGATCATACATAAATCCCCAAACCCTGATACCCAAAAACATAAATATTTTAGAACCCCATAAAGCAAAAAGAAACAATATGTTGGTAAGTATTAAAATCAAATAACAGCTAGAACATGACTCAGGGTAAGTTTTACTACAACGGACAGCAAGATCGTCAGAAAAATACATAAAATTATTGAAAGCTGCAGCAACTGTGCAACTAAACAAGCAAATTAATTCGTTAAGTTCCGTGAATGATTCTACAATATCAAACTTGCTAGCTTAGCCACTTCAAATAAATAATTTATATTGATAGTAAAAATTATCTATTGTAATCAATGTAGAACTAAAAGTGAATGGAAATTATTGTGTTTAAATCAATTATCCTGGAAAATTAGCTCCTAAACCAAACATGACAAGAAAGATAGATCAAATATACTTGAAAAATTCAACAGAATATGCAAAGCACTAACACTAGCTTGCTTAACCATTATGTTTAGCACCTGGATAAGGCTATTGTTGTCAAAAGGAATAAGGAAACAAATTCACAAAATGTACATTAACAACTGCACCTATGTTTAGAACCTCAACTGATCATCTATGTTTTAGGTGAATCGATATGGAATATTTTGTTATTCATAAGCAAATCATAGTCATCATAGAACAAACATGTAAATATGAGAAAGAAACCTAACCAAAGACAACTTGCCGATTTTCATATAATTAACAATATATGCAGCAAAGGAATTTTGTGCAGCAACTTAATTTGAAAACAGAGGTGCTACATGGGATGTTGATGCACGCGAGTTGAAAACAGAGTTGCTACCTGAAGCTGAGCTTCAGAATGAAACTCTGCAGCTTGCTAGTAAGTTTGGGTCACTGCTTAGTAACTGAGATGTGTTTAACTATTAAATCAGATTGATTTTGAATTCACTTTTTATGAAGGGGAGAATTTAGAGAAAGAACTGCGGATAATGGAGCTTAGGAATCAGGTGAGATATTACTTTTTCTTATAATTACTTCTGCCGTTACATTCACATACACTTCCTAAATAAGTAGCTTGACCTTTTAGAATCAAAGGACTGATTGTGAATGGTTTTATGTGTCCTTACTATTTTCCTGATTCCAGTGCAGAATCATCCGCACCTCTGAATTGGCTACTGCTCAAGAAAAGCTGCATGAACTAGAAAGGAGAAAACACGAGCTCCCTTTGGTGTCATTGACACAACAAATGTCGTTTCTAGTCTATCTCTTTATATTTTCTCATACTAATTTCTACTCTACCTTCTCGGAGTTCATTCTCCGGGGAACTCCATTTAAATTATTCTGGTGGATTCTTTCCAATCTACTTCCTTTATGATTTCGTTCGATATAAAGACAACTCCTATTTGATATAGCTATCTGTGCAAGTATTTCACGGTTAAGAAGCAACTGTCTCTTGTACAGATCGTGTATTAATCTTGCATTACAGGTGCTAGACAAATCTGGAAAAAAATTAATGTAGCAGATGCTCAAACTAATGAGAAAAGGCAAGTTGAAGCGGAAAATATAGATTTAAGAGAATATCGAATGATTCAATCAATTTTATCTTGAGTAAATTATTGTACAACAAAGAACAAAGTTCTGGATATCCTTGTTTATCTTATTCTTCTCTTCTATCTCTTCTCAGTTATTCGATACCAATATTTGTTTTTTCAGATTTCACTTTGAATAGATATTTTTAATGTTCTGATATTAGTAAAAGATTATTCTGGTCCTTTAAGACCTTCGCGCGGACAAACTAACTAGTTGCAAAATACTTTTCCAAACCTTTTAGGCGCTAAAACTCCCTTTGTAATAAGTAAAAACCCAGCAATAAGCCTAATAATATACTAAATTATCAACTAACAATAGAATAAAAAACAGTATATATGTCATACTCAGGCAAAAAGTTTGAACATAGTTGAATTCATATCTGGACTAGTGGTAGATTAAATGACAATATCAATATGCGTCGACGACACTTAGAAAATTTATGAACAATCACAAAAATAACAGAAGCCTTAGAAAACATACAAAGAAACTAATTCATAAAACATTAGAGGAACAGAGGAGGAATAAATTCAATCAATTGCACATCAATTTTACAGCAACAGGATAACACATATAACTTAGCATACGCAGAAAAACTATACTTTCACAAATCCTAAAACACAATAGTTGGATATCAAAAATCTCAAATTTGTACCTGGTAAGCAGAATATTTTACCGATAATGACAAGAAAGTGAAGGAGAAGAATGATTTCTGCAACAATCTTGAAACCTACACGAAAAGAGAAGTTGGAGACGGATGAAAGAGAGAATATTGACCATGAAGATTGAGCATAATCGAGCAGCACCAATCCAAACAACAATAAACAACAACAAACCCAATATAGTTGCACAAGTGGGGTTTGGAAAGCATAGTGTGTACGAAGACCTTACCCCTACCTTGAAAGTAGCGAGACTGTTTCCAATAGAAACTCGGCTCAAGACAAATGGCAGTTAAACTAGACAGGTCAAAATCAAATGACCAAAAATGATACTAAATAATAAATTGTTACATGTTATACAAAATCAACATCATTAATTTTGAAAAGTTCTAGGAATCAATTAATATATAGGTTCTTCGCTCTTCACTCTTTACTTCTGAAGTGAGTTTGGAATGTAAAGAAAAAATAAATATAAACAATTCGCAACTTTCATTCTACTTGAAAATTAACACAACAAGAAAAATATAAAATTGTGTGTGAGAATGTTCATGTATCTATGTAGCCAGAAATAGCAACTTAGAATTTAACCCAAAAAAAAGATGCATCTGAAGGTGCATTGAGAAAATAAGAGAAATAATTAGAAATGATGATTACAATAATCAATCATTAAAAGATCGCTTAATCCAATAATCCTCCCCTCTAATTCAACTGAATTCACCTTAAATCACCAAAATTAAGAACATGAAAAACAAACAAAAAAATCATTTTTATTCATTAGTGTCACAATTAACCTATGCAGATTGAAACATAGAACAGAGGAAAACAACAAAAGGGGATAGATAAGAAAGGTTCTCAATCATCTCAATTGCACAAATTCTGTAAAAAATTCAAGAAATCCAATTACCAAAACAACAAAAGAAGAAGATTGGATCAAAGACAACTCAGAGTCACCTTCACTTTTTTTCTCGATTAAATCAAATTGGAAATGTAAAAAAAAAACAAACGAACTGTATAAAGAATCAAGGAGCACCAATAAATCGAACTTTCTGGGTAAGAAGAGAAGTTACCCGAGGAAGAAGGCTATCTCTGCCGGAAATTTTATTGTGTCTGCGTTGGTTTGTTATATTGTGTCTGCTTGATTTTGTTTCCAGCCGTCTTCCGCTTCATGTTCGATGAAGGGAATAGGTTTTCTTATTTTGGAGGGAATGGTTCATTAATCTCTCTATATATATAAAGGAGGGACTTGACAAGGTGATGTGGCACCTTTATAAACTAGCAAATGCATTTATCTAATTTCTCATTTTTTGGGATTTTTCTCCTATTAAATTAAATTTTAAAAAACAAATCAGGTTTTAATTTCACCGTTACATCTCCATAGAAGTCACAAAGGCACCGTTTCAAAATATGTTAGGCTTTAATTGCTTCTCCATGAAATAACACGCAAAAACAATTTTCTATATTTTCTTATTTTCCCTCTTCTTTCTCCCACCTGTTCGGTTTCTTCCTTAAAAATTATAACGGTTGAAAGTAGTTTCAGTGCTCTCTTTGCCTCATATTTTATCTCTGCTTTGTTTTCAAATAAGATTTAGCCTGAAGCCGGATAATGATACTGCCTTCTGCACCTATTGATGTCGGAACATACTAAAACATCTTAATATCAAGATTTCTCACTCTTTGCTATTTCGTAGGACTACGATATTATACAGTTATTTGGATCTTGCATGGGGCCATTGTCTCACATTTCAGTTTACAGAGATTGGCTTCTATGTTTTACAAAATTCTGCATTTATTTTTGGTGAATATGCACATATGATTCAAGAATTACCACGGCATCAGGGTGGCTTATAAGCACAGAACTAAACCAACCAAGAATAACGATGAACAACACTGCAACATTACAACACTCTGTATGTTACCTTTCAAACTGTGTCATTTTTATTCCTCCCTTTGAGTTTATAGAGAGAGTATGTAGTGTTCGGTTTAAAATGTTAAGAAAAGTTAACAAGAGAGAGAAAATTGCAAGAAGTTTACAAGAAATTAGGAGGACAAATAAAAGAAATAATTAGAAAAAAAATGAGACATCATAAATTGGTAACTAATATTAAATTCATGAGACATAACAAAACTATTTTGTAGTACTTTTTTGATTTTATTGTGTGAATCCTTTAAAAAATGAGACATCATAAGTTATTGAGATTTTAAATTTAAGTAAAAAAACAAAATCTACATGTTCTAAAGAAAGGAATGGAAGAAAAGAAAAAGAAAAACGAAAAGGCAAGTATTAGAAGAAAACAAAAAAGGCAAGTAGTAGAAACTAGGGGATTTGATCCCGTCACTGACGGAACACATTTAGTTGATTTTTCCATCTCTTTTCTTTTTATTTCCATTTTTCCCATTTGATTTTTCTTTAAATTGTTATTTGAGATGAACAAAGAGAATATTTATGTCATGAAACATAGATGTCAATAATTAATAATTAAGAAACAAAATACAAAGAAGGCTTGAGAGGAAGAAAAAATAAAAGAAAAAACGGGCGACATCTCGGACTTGTATTCCCAAGATAGTTTTTCCTCTTTTTCATATTTTTTTATTTATTTTATGTTTATTATATTCAAGATACATAATATTGATCTAAAGAGTTATTTTATATTAACCTGAAATATTTTTTCTATTATAATATTTTATATAGATAGTTAAGAGAATTATGAAAGATGGTAGAATAATAGGAAATGGCCAAAAATGCCCTTGAACTATTTGAAATAACTCAAAAATATCCGCAGTTTGTTTTGGTACCAAAAATATTCCTACTGTTTATGTTTTGGACCACAAATGCCCTTAAACCGTTAGTCTTGCCATTGAAGGTGATATGGTAGTCCAATTAGGTTAGATTTGCTTACATGGCCATCCACCTAAGCAATCCAGCATGGCAAAATTATTTTTTCGGAAAAATTATTTTTTCGAAATTTTTTATTAAAATACAAAATCAACACTTATTCAGAAAACGGTAAATAATTTCCGGAAATTTATTTCGAAATTTTTTATTAAAATACAAAATCATCACTTATTCTGAAAAAAGTAAGAACTTTCCGTAAAAATAACCCCCAGATATTTATTTTTCCGGAATTCTTTTACTTTTTTCGGAATAAGTGTTGATTTTGTATTTTAATAGAAAAATTCGAAATAAATAATTTTTTCAGAAATTTTTTACTTTTTTCGGAATAAGTATTGATTTTGTATTTTAATAAAAATTTCCGAAATAAATTATTTTTTTGGATATTTTTTACCTTTTTCGGAATAAGTGTTGATTTTATATTTTAATAAAAATTTAAGAAAAAATATTTTTTTCGAAAAAATAAATTTGCCATGCTCGATTGCTTAGGTGGATGGCCATGTAAGCAAATCTAACCCAGTTGGATTGTCATGTCACCTTCAATGGCAAGACTAATAGTTTAAGGGCATTTGTGGTCCAAAACATAGACGACAGAGATATTTTTGGTACCAAAAATAAATGGAGGACATTTTTGAGCTATTTCAAATAGTTCAAGGGCATTTTTGGCCCTTTTCCGTAGAATAATTAAACTACTGATTGAAAAGATTTTATTTTCCCTCACAAAATTCGTGACGTCAATATTCAATTGAACTTTGAATTGTTTTTCACACCCGTGCGAAGCACGGGTAGGTATACTAGTGTCCAAACAAATTGGAGGGAAAGCTTTTTTTCTTTTTTGGGTACGGAGGGAAAGTTAGAATAATAAAAATCTATTTTAATTAGTGATTTTTAGTGGTATTTTATTTTTATTATCGGTAAAAGGATATCATGGTCATGTGCTGCTAATATTTCAGCTTAAAGAATCTATTAGCGGCAATTGCCTTATTGCCGCTAAATAATTATCGCCAAAGGCCTTTTTTGTAGTAGTGTGTTTAGTTGAATTACTTGCTTTTCTTGATTTCCGTATTCATTACTTAACTGTGGGAATTTTTTACTTGAAATTGCTATCCTTGGAATATCATTTATTTAGTTGTTGTGTTTTGTCTTTCGTGTTATTGCTGAGGTGATTGTTTGGTTGTTTGCACGAGGTTTCTGCCGTGCTGTTGTTATTGTTGCACGAGGTTTCTGCCGTGAAGGTTGTTATTATTTGCACGTTTCTGTCGTGTGGTTGTTATTGTTACACGAGGTTTCTGCCATACCGTTGTGATTATTGATACGCATGCGGTGGTATAAGGTATGGGTGTTGAAATGTATGTGGTGAGATAAGGTGGGCTTGATACGCGTGGCTAGTAGGGGAACTATTAGAAGTCACGCGGTGTGATAAGGTGGCTAAAACGGGGATGCTATTTTAGGAAAATAATTTTCAAAAACCAAATATAAAGGCTCCCGCAGTGATATAAAGAAAGACTGTGATTTATTTTTACGATTTGGGACTACGGGGCGTTACATCGGGAGTTCCCCTGTTGATATTCTTTATTTGTTGTATTGTTTGGTTCTTGTTTTCCTTAACATGTAAAATTCTTGTTTTCCTTTCGTGTTGTATTAGCTTTCCTTGATTCTGTGTTGTTATTTTCCGTAAATTCTTTATTGTTTACTTCCCTGTCATTTTCATTATATCATATTATCTTTGTCTTGTTTCTTATTATCTCCAATAGGGCTTTGACCCGACCTCGTAACTACTCTACCGAGGTTAGGCTTGATACTTACTAGGTACCGTTGTGGTGTACTCATACTATACTTCTGCACATATTTTTGTGTAGATCCAAGTGCATCATATCATCGTTGATATTAGTGCACTGTATTGCTGCTTTGGAGACTTCAAGGTACGCATGCCCACGTCCGTATGCCTCAGAATCCCCTTCTATCCTGTTTTCCTTATTTTCTTATGTTTTTGATAGACAATGATGTATATGATTGTTCAATATTGTATCTAGAGCTTGTGACTTATATCTCACCGGGGTTCAGGAAATTGTACGTATTGAGCTTATAGTCTATTGATGAAATTGTTGAAGTTTTAAAATTTTAAGTTTTTATTTGATGTTTTCGCATATTGTTAGGCTTACCTAGTCTTAGAGACTAGGTGCCGTCACGATATCCTACGGAGGGGATTTGGGGTTGTGACAGTTCCCAAGGTTAAGAAGGTCGAAGAACAATCTCCTAAGTTGCAAGGAAATGCATTAAGAGGAATGACCCTTCTTATTAGGCGGGTTGACACGGTAAAGTTATCCTCAAAATTACTTTGAAAATTTGTGGCCCGTAGTCTTCTACAAAATGATGCACTCCCAGAGAAGCGTACAAATGAAGGTTTTGATCCAAATGCTTACAACCTACTTGTAAAGATTGGATACAATCCTAGTGAGCTGTCACAATTAGGTAAGCTTCCCTCAAAACTTGTTACAAGGCAATCACGTGAAGGTTTGGGATATAAATAAGCTATGCCAGTCTGCATCTCCATAAGAAGGGCAAGCAATAACTACATCACTACAGAAGACGAATCTGCTCCTTCTAATGAAAGGCCTTCTGTTTTCGATCGTTTTGGAAAATCAACTGCAAGAACTTCCATATTTGAGAGATTAGGTCCGTTGAAGAAGAAAAGAAAGTTGCACAAAAACTATAAAAGCATGAAAGAATCTTCTTTTTCGAAATATCAAAGGTTCTAATGATTGTCAAAGTTTGATCTCTTCCAGAATAAGGCGACAGACAAACCTTGTGATTTTGTGCGGAGAGATACTAAAAGTAAAGTTGCACGTTGTGGTCTACACCAAAGAACGTGATGAAGAAAAGAAAGTGTTGGATCTTCATATCATGTTAGTGCACAAGATGCGTGTTATACTTTATTTCCAAAAAATATTGACGATGAATTGAAGGATATTTCCTGGTGTTACCACATATCTTTCAATGATGGCGATTCTCAAGAAGATGAAGATGCTGAAGATGCTCCACCTGAACTTGTGGAAGGGATTAAAATGACGGTCGATGCAATGAAAAAGGTCAACCTTGACATTGAAGTTGATCCAAGGTCCCCTTATGTAAGTGCTTTACTCGCAGTTGACTAAGAAGTGGCTTACGTTGAGCTACTTAAGGAGTATAATGATGTCTTTGCCTGGAGTTATAAATAGATGCCTGGCTTAGACCCCAAAGTGGCAGTCCATCATCTTACAATCAAGAAAGGTGCCCGTCCTATCAAGAAAGCTCAACGACGCTTTAGGCCAGAGTTGGTTCCCTTAATTGAAGTTGAAGTTAACAAGCTTGTTGAAGCTGGATTCATTCGTGAAGTTAAGTACCCCACATGGATTTCAAGCATTGTCCATATGAGGAAGAAGAATGGATAAATTCGAGTTTGTGTCAACTTTAGGGATCTGAATAATGCATGCCGTAAGGATGAATTTCCACTACCTATTCCCGAGCTTATGATCGATGCCACCACTAAATATGAGGCGATGTCTTTTATGGATGGTTTGTCTGGCTACGATCAGATTTACATGTCACCTAAGGATGAAGAGCTTACTGCATTTTGTACTCCCAAAGGTATTTATTGCTATAAGGTTATGCCTTTTGGCTTGAAGAATGCTGGCGCCACTTAACAAAGAGCTATGCAAAATATCTTCGATAACATGCTTCAAAAAACGTTGAATGCTATGTTGGTGACTTGGTGGTAAAATCAAAAAAGAGGAAAGACCACTTGCAAGACTTGAGAATGGTGTTTGATCTACTACAAAGGTATCAATTCAGAATGAATCCTTTGAAATGTAAATTTGGAGTTACTTCTAGAAAATTCCTTGGCTTCATTATTCGACATCGAGGGATAGAAATTTTTCAAACCAAAGTAGATGCAATCCTGAAAATACGTGAGCCAAGAAATATCCATGAATTAAAAAGTCTGCTAGGAAGTTGGCGTATCTTAGGAGATTCATCTCAAATTTAGCAGGGAAGTGTCAACCATTTAATAGTCTCATGAAGAAGGGTGTCCCTTTTGAGTGGGCCATGCTTGTAGTAATACCTCCGATAACATCAAATCATAGCTGACGAGACCTCCAATTCTAGCGGCTCCCATGCCTAGGAAGCCATTGATACTATTGTCACACCTCTTTTTCCCCCACACAACCCTTATTACGAGGTTGAGTTAGAAGAGTTTTTCCAATTAAAGTGACGTTTTGAAAAAGGATTATTTATTATTCAGAATCACCACTTGGAATTGAGTATGTTCCAAGTGACCTTTTATTGAATCCCTTATCAAAAGGAAGATTTGACTCCTAATTTATGGTCTACGAAAATAGAAGACTGAGTAAGGAATTTTGTTAACTGAGAGGAAGGTGTAAGGCACCCCTCGAGTCCCGTGGTTCTAGCACGATCGCTTTATTGACTAATGTAAGGCTTAAATCAATTTATAGCTATTCTTGTATTTTATTAATTATGGCTAATTTATTACCGTCTAATTAATTATTAATTTTTTTTCTTTTTATTGTTGGACCCAGATGTGATACGCACACAAGGTATTTCTTTGAAGTTAGATATTAAACCAAAGTACGGAATGTACACATGGTTAAGACATAATTATTTTTAATTTAAAGGTATCAAGACGCGGGAATGCGCACATGATCCTTTTATTACTTAAGAATATCAATCCAAAATTTGGGTATGAACACATGGGCTAAATATTTATTATTTTTATTTTTGAAAGAAAATCAACATAAAATCTATTACTTTAAACAAACATAAAACTAGTAACACTATAAACGTTCAAATGCTTCGACAAATGGGCTAACAACTCAAAACCTTAAAATTCAAAGAAACATTGTTTCATTCACTAACTGCACTGCATATTAAAGTTAGAATAATTAAAGTTATCTCATCTAATTTATTATCACAAATTAAACTCAAAATAACTTAAACAGATAACATCAAACATGGATTATCTAATAACGATAACGACTTAAAAATATTACCCAAAGACTCATCGGATTAAAATGGAGATGACATGATAACATACTCAAAATTAATATCTTCACCAAACTAACATTAAATATTGATAAGCTTAAAAGTTATATATTTGCTCATGGCATAATTTAAAATACTAACGAAATGAAAGACTGACCTTTTGTAGAAAACTAACAAAGAGAAATCCGATGCTCTATCAGAATATCGAACCAAGACGGAGATCACGAACGGAGTCACTAACCGGAAGACTCAAATCCGATCTCAAGCATCCTTTATTTCAAAACCAAATTTACTAAGAGAGATAGTGAAGAAACCTTTTGTGAGCAAGCCAGTGTGTGTTCATGTATGAAAATCTCAGTCTTCTTAATTAGACTAGAATCAATGTTTTCTCCTTTCTTTGAAAAATAATTCCCCTCCTTAATCTAATGTGTATGACCAATATATATAGAATGTGTGTGAAGAGTGATGAATGGAGGAGTGGGCAACAAGACGTGAGGGACGGGGATGATCGTGGGTGTGTGCAATGTGAGGTGAGTGACGTGAAAGGTGGGGAAGTTAGGGAGATTGGGATTAAGATGAGGTATATTAGAGAGTTAGTTGTGGATAGAACTGTATTTCTTTTAGATTTTCTGTTCTTATTCCTTTTGAAAGCAAAAGTCAAAACTAGTTAATCAAAAGTTAAAAAAAAAACTATTTATAGTGGAATCAAATATCTCTACAAGAAACTACTTGAACAATTACCATTATTAAGGTCTACACTACTAAAGGATATGTACTTATTTTCCTTTTATAAGATAAAGCAAAATACCTAAATAATAGTCTTAACTAACTATTTTAGAGTATAGAAAATATTAAATATTTAGACTACAACTTAAACCGACACTAAGAAGAAATCTTTATATATATATATATATGTACAAATATATTTGTGAATTTTCTTTTCTCATGTAAATAGAAATAAAACTTATACTCTAAGAATGTAAATATTTTATAGTTGTTTTCAAATAAAACCTTTAAGAGTAAGATAAAAGTTTAAATATCAAGATTAGACCTAAAAGAAATATTTACACTAAAATAGTATAGAATCCGGGTGTGGTCAATAATTAGTTGTTCACAGCATGCCCCTCTTTGCTTGGAAACATGAAGATTTTTCAGGCAAAGATAATGAACAAGATGACTTATTTTTGACCTCACCGTTATTAAAAAAAAGAAAATAAGATAAATGAAGCAGATGCGACTGAGCCTTGGTTTTGGGCAGCCTACATATCTCGGATTATAAGGGAATCGGGTCGCGTGTAGTTCAAGTAGAAGAAGAGTGATGGAGTATGCTTCGATGGAGAGTCGAGTGAGGTTCCGTCGAAGTTCCGGTCCGCGGTTCCTATTGTTACATCAAAAGAAAAAAAAATTACATACTCTTGAAATGTAAGAGTTACAAAATTTCTATCTAAATGCCATCTGGAGTTTTGTCTTGATTCTTGACTTGCTTTCCCCATTGACTTTAAACTGAAACTTGATGTTCTCGATGCAACAGACTAGGAAATATTCTCACAGGCCTGTTTCTTGATCAGATGATGAGAAGATGGATCTTAAAATCCTATGTCTCTGCATGCATTATGTCAAAGCTGGTTCGGTTGGTATTGAAATCAAACGTTTCACTTTCTCTGGCGAGAGCTAGAATCTTATTTTTGCACATTTAATCCGTACTTTGCAGAAAAACCTGCAAGCCATTAGAAACAAACAAAACGAATAAAAGTTTTCTGCCCCAGTTTGCACTAGAAAATTTTTGTGAGTTATTGAAAATACAATAAACTATCTTTCTATTGAAAAATAAAGAATTGAAAAAGAAATGAGTTTTTTATATATATATATTTTATAATAGGGGATGTTGTACCCTATGTTAACAAGAAGGAAGGCAACTAGGGGATGTAGTACCCTGTGTTGACAATAATAAGGCGAGGCTCTTGGCACTCTAGGATGCTATTAGGGAATGTCGTACCCTATGTTAGCAATAAAATAAGGCTCGTGGCACTCTGGGATACTATTAGGGAATGTCGTACCTTATGTTTGCAACAAGAAATGCAACCAGGGGATGTAGTACCCTGTGTTGGCAATAAGATGAGGCTCGTAGCGCTCTGAGATGCTACTAGGCAATGTCGTACCCTATGTTTGCAACAAGAGATGCAATCAGGGGATGTAGTACCCTGTGTTGGCAATAAGGTGAGGCTCTTGGCACTCTGGGATGCTACTAGGGAATGTCGTACCCTATGTTTGTAATAAGAAATGCAACTAGGGGATGTAGTACCCTGTGTTGGCAATAAGGTGAGGCTCTTGGCACTCTGGGATGCTACTAGGGAATGTCCTACCCTATGTTTATAATAAGAAATGCAACTAGGGGATGTAGTACCCTGTGTTGGCAATAAGGTGAGGCTCTTGGCACTCTGGGATGCTACTAGGGAATGTCGTACCCTATGTTTGTAATAAGAAATGCAACTAGGGGATGTAGTACCCTGTGTTGGCAATAAGGTGAGGCTCTTGGCACTCTGGGATGCTACTAGGGAATGTCCTACCCTATGTTTATAATAAGAAATGCAACTAGGGGATGTAGTACCCTGTGTTGGCAATAAGGTGAGGCTCTTGGCACTCTGGGATGCTACTAGGGAATGTCNATATTAAAGTTAGAATAATTAAATTTATCTCATCTAATTTATTATCACAAATTAAACTCAAAATAACTTAAACAGATAACATCAAACATGGATTATCTAATAACGATAACGACTTAAAAATATTACCCAAAGACTCATCGGATTAAAATGGAGATGACATGATAACATACTCAAAATTAATATCTTCACCAAACTAACATTAAATATTGATAAGCTTAAAAGTTATATATTTGCTCATGGCATAATTTAAAATACTAACGAAATGAAAGACTGACCTTTTGTAGAAAACTAACAAAGAGAAATCCGATGCTCTATCGGAATATCGAACCAAGACGGAGATCACGAACGGAGTCACTAACCGGAAGACTCAAATCCGATCTCAAGCATCCTTTATTTCCAAACCAAATTTACTAAGAGAGATAGTGAAGAAACCTTTTGTGAGCAAGCCAGTGTGTGTTCATGTATGAAAATCTCAGTCTTCTTAATTAGACTAGAATCAATGTTTTCTCCTTTCTTTGAAAAATAATTCCCCTCCTTAATCTAATGTGTATGACCAATATATATAGAATGTGTGTGAAGAGTGATGAATGGAGGAGTGGGCAACAAGACGTGAGGGACGGGGATGATCGTGGGTGTGTGCAATGTGAGGTGAGTGACGTGAAAGGTGGGGAAGTTAGGGAGATTGGGATTAAGATGAGGTATATTAGAGAGTTAGTTGTGGATAGAACTGTATTTCTTTTAGATTTTCTGTTCTTATTCCTTTTGAAAGCAAAAGTCAAAACTAGTTAATCAAAAGTTAAAAAAAAAACTATTTATAGTGGAATCAAATATCTCTACAAGAAACTACTTGAACAATTACCATTATTAAGGTCTACACTACTAAAGGATATGTACTTATTTTCCTTTTATAAGATAAAGCAAAATACCTAAATAATAGTCTTAACTAACTATTTTAGAGTATAGAAAATATTAAATATTTAGACTACAACTTAAACCGACACTAAGAAGAAATCTTTATATATATATATATATGTACAAATATATTTGTGAATTTTCTTTTCTCATGTAAATAGAAATAAAACTTATACTCTAAGAATGTAAATATTTTATAGTTGTTTTCAAATAAAACCTTTAAGAGTAAGATAAAAGTTTAAATATCAAGATTAGACCTAAAAGAAATATTTACACTAAAATAGTATAGAATCCGGGTGTGGTCAATAATTAGTTGTTCACAGCATGCCCCTCTTTGCTTGGAAACATGAAGATTTTTCAGGCAAAGATAATGAACAAGATGACTTATTTTTGACCTCACCGTTATTAAAAAAAAGAAAATAAGATAAATGAAGCAGATGCGACTGAGCCTTGGTTTTGGGCAGCCTACATATCTCGGATTATAAGGGAATCGGGTCGCGTGTAGTTCAAGTAGAAGAAGAGTGATGGAGTATGCTTCGATGGAGAGTCGAGTGAGGTTCCGTCGAAGTTCCGGTCCGCGGTTCCTATTGTTACATCAAAAGAAAAAAAAATTACATACTCTTGAAATGTAAGAGTTACAAAATTTCTATCTAAATGCCATCTGGAGTTTTGTCTTGATTCTTGACTTGCTTTCCCCATTGACTTTAAACTGAAACTTGATGTTCTCGATGCAACAGACTAGGAAATATTCTCACAGGCCTGTTTCTTGATCAGATGATGAGAAGATGGATCTTAAAATCCTATGTCTCTGCATGCATTATGTCAAAGCTGGTTCGGTTGGTATTGAAATCAAACGTTTCACTTTCTCTGGCGAGAGCTAGAATCTTATTTTTGCACATTTAATCCGTACTTTGCAGAAAAACCTGCAAGCCATTAGAAACAAACAAAACGAATAAAAGTTTTCTGCCCCAGTTTGCACTAGAAAATTTTTGTGAGTTATTGAAAATACAATAAACTATCTTTCTATTGAAAAATAAAGAATTGAAAAAGAAATGAGTTTTTTATATATATATATTTTATAATAGGGGATGTTGTACCCTATGTTAACAAGAAGGAAGGCAACTAGGGGATGTAGTACCCTGTGTTGACAATAATAAGGCGAGGCTCTTGGCACTCTAGGATGCTATTAGGGAATGTCGTACCCTATGTTAGCAATAAAATAAGGCTCGTGGCACTCTGGGATACTATTAGGGAATGTCGTACCTTATGTTTGCAACAAGAAATGCAACCAGGGGATGTAGTACCCTGTGTTGGCAATAAGATGAGGCTCGTAGCGCTCTGAGATGCTACTAGGCAATGTCGTACCCTATGTTTGCAACAAGAGATGCAATCAGGGGATGTAGTACCCTGTGTTGGCAATAAGGTGAGGCTCTTGGCACTCTGGGATGCTACTAGGGAATGTCGTACCCTATGTTTGTAATAAGAAATGCAACTAGGGGATGTAGTACCCTGTGTTGGCAATAAGGTGAGGCTCTTGGCACTCTGGGATGCTACTAGGGAATGTCCTACCCTATGTTTATAATAAGAAATGCAACTAGGGGATGTAGTACCCTGTGTTGGCAATAAGGTGAGGCTCTTGGCACTCTGGGATGCTACTAGGGAATGTCGTACCCTATGTTTGTAATAAGAAATGCAACTAGGGGATGTAGTACCCTGTGTTGGCAATAAGGTGAGGCTCTTGGCACTCTGGGATGCTACTAGGGAATGTCCTACCCTATGTTTATAATAAGAAATGCAACTAGGGGATGTAGTACCCTGTGTTGGCAATAAGGTGAGGCTCTTGGCACTCTGGGATGCTACTAGGGAATGTCCTACCCTATGTTTATAATAAGAAATGCAACTAGGGGATGTAGTACCCTGTGTTGGCAATAAGGTGAGGCTCTTGGCACTCTGGGATGCTACTAGGGAATGTCGTACCCTATGTTTATAATAAGAAATGCAACTAGGGGATGTAGTACCCTGTGTTGGCAATAAGGTGAGGCTCTTGGCACTCTGGGATGCTACTAGGGAATGTCGTACCCTATGTTTGCAACAAGTAATGTAACCGGGGGATGTAGTACCCTGTGTTGGCACTAAAGTGAGGCTCTTGGCTCTCTGAGATGCTACTTAGGGAATGTCGTACCCTATGTTGGCACTAAAATGCAACCAGAGAATATAGTACCTTGTATTGACAAGAGGATGAGGCTCGCGACACTCTGAGATGCTACTAGGGAGTATCGTACCCTATGTTGGCAGAAAGTAATGCAGTCAGGGGATATAGTACCCTGTGTTAGCAATAAGATAAGGCTCGTGGCACTCTAGGATTCTACTAGGGAATGTCGTACCCTATGTAGGCAGAAAGTAATGCAACCATGGGATGTAGTACCATGTATTGAAGATAGGGTATTGATTCCCTATAATGAAACTAAAAATAACATATTTACATGTATATTAGAGGGAAATCAAGTATTTGAGAACTTCACTTGGTGGTGTTTGTCTTTTCATGAACTGTTTCCTAAAATTGTTATGTTCCTGTTCTGAACAAAGAAAGATTTGTTAGTTTTAAAATGGTGGTCAGTTTGTGGCCTTGATTTCTTGGGCGACTTGACCTGGTGTCTATTACACTTGTTAGAAAAACTGACTCCGTCGATGATTGTACAAGTTGCCGGGAGATTCTGTCTTTTCTTTCTGGAGATCTTCTTTCTCAACATCAAAACCTAACCATTTTGCGCCTATCACCATTTGTGTTCATGGTGCAAACAACCTTGCTTCCCAAAAATCTTTTAACTGAGTAACTTTTGTTGACCCTTGGAAGATTGTTTAGTCCTTCCAGCCTTTTTCTCGTCAAGGAAAATCGCAGATGGCTTTATGCCTTTTCCTATACGGTTTATGCCCAGTAATCTTTGCTTTATGTAACGGGGAAGCTGTAACCAATTTTGCGGCCTTTTCTTTGCTTTGCTTTGACAAGATTATACTGAAAGGGACTCAAAAAAGTAACGCGAAAGAAAACAAGAAGGTGAACTAATAGATATTACAACTTAATCAAGAAGTGTCCCTTTCAGGGGAAAATTAAAAATAAGAAAGGACTTATTTGGAGGAATATGCTGACTTTAATGAACATGACATGCACTTTGGACTGGATGCCTGATTTATTTGAACCGTCTAATTCTCAAAATCTGTTGTAAACTTTACTGAGTTCTTTGTCTTAACCATGCTTGTGCCAAGATATATGAAGACCTAAATCGATCAATGGTGCCCTTTGTGGGTTTTCACCAATTGACCTCTCTCATTTGTCTTTCTGTCAACTCACCATTGACTTATAATGCCCGTGAGGGTTTTTACCAATAAGAATCTCCCATTTATTTTTCTCTCTTTACAATGACTAAGGCATCACCCGTAGTATACTGACTTAGCATTCTCGAAACTTGATCAGAAGGTCTTAGTAGGGAAAGGTAAAAAGAAATATTCAACTGAATTACAACTTTTGGAACCATTTTGATGGAACAACCATCGAAAATAAAACCATGCCCCAGTTTATTTGAATACTTGGTACTTGTGGATTTTTGTTTTGGTGCGACCGAACCCCAGAGCGAGGCTGCCTACGTATCCTTTCGGAATCAGGTCAGACGTAGTTCAATAACATGAACTTGTTTTGATGATTTTTTTCTTTTTTTTTTGGAGTTTTCTTTCTTCTTTTTTTTAAGTACATTGGTTCCAAAAGAAGGGAAAACAAAGAAATATAAACAAGGCTTCAAAGGGATGACTAGGGTTGACCAGTGTTTGGGTAGCGAGAATGATAACCTTTCGTCATCCCAACCTGAGAATGCTAAATATAAGAATGCCCCAACAGAGCCATGTCAGACATAGTATCTCTTGACCGCATCTGCGTTGACGGATATATCAGTCACCTTTCCTTCTATATCTGCCAAGTGTAGAGCTCCTTTTGACAATACTTTCTTGACGAGGTAAGGACCTTGCCAATTCAGGGCGAACTTTCCTTTTGCTTCTTCCTGGTGCGGAAAGATACGTTTCAAAACAAGTTGTCCTATCTCAAATTTTCTTGGACGCACTTTCTTATTGTAAGCGCGTGCCATTCTTTGTTGGTATAACTGACCAAAACAAACTGCCGCCAAACGCTTTTCATCAATCAAATTCAACTGTTCCAATCGGGACTTCTTCACCCATTCAGTGTCCTCAATCCCTGCTTCAACAATGATTCGGAGAGAGGGAATCTCAATTTCAGCAGGTATGACCGCTTCAGTTCCATAAACCAATAAGTAGGGCGTTGCGCCAACTGATGTACGGACAGTTGTCCGGTATCC
>AWOL01S0108459.1:8605-18981 GCA_000715115.1 Nicotiana otophora
TCATGCCATCCATCGTTGGGAAGAGCCACCCGGTTCACACAAAATCCACCTTTGGAAAGAATCGTGGTATTAATAAAACCAAAGGCTTATTGTTCACTCAAAACGTAAAAAGAAGCTAACAAATTAAAAAGAAGCTACTAAAGTAAATAAGAAGTTATACTACTAAGGAAAAGCAAACTAAAGAAGTTATGAAGTAAACTACGGGAAGCGAGATAAATGAATATACAAACCGAAGTCAAATGAATATATACATAGGGGAAATGAATATCTACATCAAATGGGGAGAATATATACATACCAAAGGGAAAATGAAAATGAAAGAAAATAGTATCAGAGTTATTACATGCCAAATATCAAATGTTAGTTAATCAAAATAGACCACCCCCAAATGAAAAATAAGCATTGTCCCTAATGCTTAACAAAAATAGGAACAGGGAAGGGGTAGAGAGTCAAGAGAACTCTCTATGTGGTCTCAGTCTGCATGGAATCATCAGTACCCTCTGTCTCCTCTAACTGTATGTCATCATCTCCTGGCTGAGGGACAACTGGGTTGCTGAGCATCTGTATCATCTCCTCAGCAGTGTGTGCAGTCGCAATCGGCTCCTCAGACTGGCCGGCTGCTGCCTCTAGTGCTGGGACTGTCTGCTCTATAAGCAAGTCCAATGGAAGATCTCTGGCAGATGCAATCTTTGGAACCTCTTTGCTCAGCTGCTCTACCGACTTCTTTGATGCCTGGGATCTATACATCTTCTTGACCTGTTAGCCCAAATCCTTAATGGCCTTCCTATGCGTCGCCAGAGTATCAATAATATTCTTTCGGTTCTCCAAAATCTTCTTCAATATTTCCTCCACTGATGGAGGTACCTGTGGATCAGCTGGGGCTACTGGGGCTGGGGACTATGCTGCAATAGCACTAGATATATCAGTCAGCTTTGTAGTAGTTGCCTACATCCAGTTGTTGAGACTCGCCAATGTATGGGAGACTCGCAGCACAGTCTGAGGATATGTAGGTAAAGCCGGCACTGATAATGGCACTGATAGTCTAGCAGAAGCAGGTGGTCCGGAAGATGAAGGTAGCAGCCCCGGTAGAAGTACCGGTTACGGTAGATGGCTCGGCAGCTGAATCAGTAACCACTACCACTGGCTCTTCAGACTGGCCAGTGGAGGTAGTAGCTTTACCCTTGAATTTCGGGTTGTTAGCTCCCTGAAGTTGGCACCAAGAGAAAGGCTTCTTGGCCTTCACCTCGATGTCATAATGCCTTGGCTCCACCCCTTTGTCCTTGAAGTACTCTGTGAGGAAGTTCGGGTACGGGTAGGACCTTTCATCTTTTTGGACAGCCAGAGTGATGTTTGTGGACATGATAGCACCCACATTAATTGGGTACCCATCCATAATTGAGGCTACTGATACTGCACGGGGAATGGGAAAATTGTTCTCGTTGAGGCATGGATCAATGCGCTACATACAAATGTCTGCCACCCTTTTGCTTCAAAGTTTAGGGTGGCTCGGACTATTGGAACTCCTGCTGTGAGCCACGGAGGTGTTGATCCTTGCATTGCCAGAATATCAGCTAGCCATGGGCGATCTGTGTCACCCATAGCCAGCTTCTCCAGGTATTGGACTGCCTCCACTTCCTCAAACCCCACATACGTGTTCAAGGTGCAGGCATCAAACTTGATTTTCAAATTTCGAACTTTTGTCACCTTGGTACCCTTTTTGATATGAGCTACATTGGTGTAGAATTCCTTGACCAAGTGCTCATTGGCATCCATAATGCAGTGGGTGAACCATCTCCAGTATTTTCGCTCCTGGAATTGTCGGAGGACATTGGGGTTGTGCTTATCTAGATCTTTCATCAAGAACTGCCGCTCAAGAGTGAGTGACTGTTACGGCCACCATTCCCTAAATTTAGCAAAGGCAGCAGCACTGACGAATTTGTCCTCCCATAACTCTGGCCTCTTTGATCTCTCCAAACCTCCTACTGTAGTATCCCCCCATCTCCCATCATCTGGGACATCATCATCATCGTCCACATTAATTGGATCAGCTAGAGCATGTGAGGAACAGGGCTCAGAGGCTTGACTACCCTCTTCCAAACCATCAGAGGAACTGGCAGAAGAAGACGACTCATCTACTAGGTGGAATCTACCAGGAAACTGTTGTGATTGGGCTTCCGGCTCTGATTGCACAGAGTTACCCTTAGAAGCTTCCCCAGATGGGACATACTCACTGGTTTCTAAGGGTTTGGGAGGTTTGTTGGGTGTAGCTTTCTTGCTTATAACCCTTTGAAGTTCTAGAGGTAGGTTTCTTTTATCTCGACCTCGGTCTCAGGAGGGTTCTGCCCTCCCTTGCGATGTATCTCCTCTACCACATGAGCAAACCATTATTTGCAATACATAAGGATTAAAGTCAGTTAAATTTGTAAACCACAGGTGCATGCATAACAATTGCAGTAAAGCAGTCTCAGGAGGGGCAGTGCGGACCGCACAAAAGTGAGTGCAGCCGTAAACTGCCCAGTGCGGACCGCACAAAAGTGAGTGCGGCAGCATAACAAAACATGCAGACCACATAATTGTGAGTGTGGCTGCACAGCCCCAGGTTCAGACTACTGGGTCTATGATGTTTCATCAGTGCGGGCCGCACTCATTCCACTACGGACCGCATAATTTTGAGTGCGGCCGCACATCTCTAGGTTCAGACTACTGGGGTTTCTGATGTTTCATCAGTGCGTACCGCACAAAAATATGTGCGGCCACACAAGTCATGCACACTGATACCCTAGTTTAGAGAACTGCAGACCGCACAAAAATGTGTGCAGCCGCAGAAGCTCATGGTGCGGACCTCAAAAAAATGAGTGCGGCCGCTCAATTTGAATTCAGGCGGCACTGACTTAGGGTTCATGGAATTCTATTCACAAATTACTCAAGTTTGTAGCAATTAAACATCATTAGTCACTTACCCAAACCCCAATTAACATTTAAAAAGGCTGCCCACGTGATTCTAAGCACAAACAACTAACCATTAACATATTTAGGCATGGAAATAACCCTAGGCAAAAGAATAAAATTAAGAAAAAATCTAAAGAATAAATTAGCATACCAATAATGAAGATGTCGGTGAGATTCAACACTGATGAAATGAGGAGAGATTGAAAACAATGAGGATATGCACTATGCTAGCTTAGCTTCAGGTTTCAAAAGAGCGTAAAGTGTAAAAAGGTGAGGGAGGCCCTATTTATACTTTTACCCGTTGGGCCCACAATTTTACCTGGAGTGCGGCCACATAATTTTGAGTGCGGTCCGCACTCATTACCTACCCTTGTGAACAATTGCTACGGACCGCACAAAAATGAGTGTGGCCGCAGAATTATTGTGGACCGCACAAAAATGAGTGTGGCCGCAGAATTATTGTGGACCGCACAAAAATGGGTGCGGCCGTATTTTGTTAAGGATTTTTGTCAGGCCAAACTTCAGAGACCATGTATGTTTCATCTCCCAGTTGTGCGACCTCACACAAAATTGTACGGCCGCAGAGTGGCAGTGCGATCAGCATAATTTTAGTGCGGTCCGTACTTTTGTGACACTTAGCCAAACTTTTCATGCTCAGTTCCTGTAATGCACACCCATTCCTGCATACACTTCAAAACTAGTTAGTACAAAACAAAGCCTATCTAATCTAAAGAAGAAAAACAAGAAAAAGAAAAAGATACATGGGTTGCCTCCCAAGAAGCGCCTGATTTAACATCGCGGCACGACGTATGTTACCATCAATCACTTGAAATGGAGCAACACCACAACGTGGCCATCATCAACCTTGCCAAGATAATATTTAAACCGGTGCCTGTTGACTCTAAAAACCTCATCATTCTTATTTTTCAAATCTAGAGCACCAAAGGGTATCACATGTACAACTTCAAATGGGCCACTCCACTTTGATTTTAGCTTTCCCGGAAACATCCGCAACCGAGAGTTGAACAAAAGCACATGATCACCTACTTTGAATTCTTTGTTCCGGATATACTTGTCATGGAGGTACTTCATCTTGTCCTTATACAAGGACGAACTGGAGTATGCATGGAACCGAAACTCATCAAGTTTATTCAATTGCTCCACCCTAATATTTGCAGCTACATCCTACTCAAGGTTAAGCTTCTTCAACGCCCACATAGCCTTATGCTCAAGTTCCACCGGAAGGTGACAAGCTTTTCCGAACACTAACCGATATGGAGACATACAAATTGGTGTTTTGTAAGCTGTTCTATAAGCCTAAAGAACATCGTCAAATTTCTTCGACCAATCTGTCCGGTTGGCATTCACAGTCTTTGACAGAATACTCTTAATCTCTCGGTTGGAGGCTTCAACCTGTCCACTTGCTTGAGGATGATAGGGGGTCCACACTTTGTGAGTGACACCATACTTGGAGAGTAAAGTGTCAAAAGCTTTGTTGCAAAAGTGTGATCCCCCATCACAAATGATGGCCCTTGGAGTACCAAACCTTGTGAATATGTTCTTCTTCAAAAACGCTACCACACTACGAGCTTCATTGTTGGGCAAATCCACAACTTCAACCCATTTGGACACATAATCCACAACTACCAATATATAGGTGTTCCCACCTGAGCTCACAAACGGACCCATAAATCAATGCCCCAAACATCAAAAATATCAATCTCTAGGATGGTGGTGAGAGGCATCTCATTTTTCTTGGAGATCCCACCGGCCCTTTGGCATTCATCATAATACTTAACGAGATCGCTAGCGTCCTTGTAAAGGGTAGACCAATAGATTCCACAGCTTAGCACCTTTGTAGCAGTTCTCGCTCCACCATGGTGACCACCATATGGCGAAGAGTGGCAAGCTTCAAGAATACCCAATTGTTCTTCTTCTGGTACACATCTTTGGATAACACCATCAGTACAAATTTTGAAGAGATATGGCTCATCCCAATAGTAGTCCAGGCAGTCCCGTTTGAGCTTTTTCCTTTGGTTTGAAGAGAACTCATTCGGAATAATGCGACTCACAAGATAGTTGGCCACATCGGCAAACCATGGCATCCCAGTCATAGAAATGGAAAGGAGTTGTTCGTCAGGAAATGAATCATTGATCTCAAGGCCATCATGTGGCCTCCCATCCTCCTCCAATCGGGACAAGTGGTCTGCCACTTGATTCTCACTACCCTTGCGGTCTTGAATCGCTAGATCAAACTCTTGCAATAGAAGCACCCACCGCATCAACCTTGTCTTAGAGTCTTTCTTGCTCATCGAATAACGAAGTGCCGTATGGTCGGTGTGAACAATTACCTTTGTACCCAGTAGGTATGGGCAAAACTTCTCCATAGCAAAGACAATGGCTAGGAGTTCTTTCTCGGTCACCGTATAGTTGACTTGGGCCTCGTTCATAGTCTTGCTAGTATAGTAGACCGAATAAAAAATCTTGTTAATTCGTTGCCCCAATACCGCTCCAGCAGCCACATCGCTTGCATTACACATGAGCTCAAATGGTAAGCTCCAATTTGGCGCAGTGATAATAGGAGTGGTAGTTAACTTATACTTGAGTAGTTCAAATGCCTTCATACAATCTTCATTGAAAAAGAACTTGGCATCTTTCTCCAAGTGTTTGCACAAGGGGTTTACCACTTTAGAAAAGTCCTTGATGAATCGGCGGTAAAACCCCGCATGGCCTAGAAGCTCCTCACTCCCTTTACGGAAGTAGGGGGAGGGAGTTTGGATATCACTTAAATTTTTGCTTTATTAACCTCAATACCATTCTTGGAAATATTGTGACCGAGGACAATGCCCTCCTCGACCATAAAGTGACACTTCTCCCAATTCAACACCAAGTTAGTTTCCTCACAACGTGCCAAAACCTTATCCAAGTTATCCAAGCACTCTTCAAAAATATTCTCCATGACAGAAAAATCATCCATGAAAACCTCGAGAAAGTCCTCCACCATATCGGTGAATATGCCCATCATTCACCGTTGAAAAGTTGCCGGTGCATTGCATAACCCGAATGACATCCGCGAGAATGCGAAAGTGCCATAGGGACAAGTGAAAGTGGTCTTTTCTTGGTCTTCAGGAGCAACAAGAATCTGGTTATACCCATAATATCTATCAAGGAAGCAACAATAAGCACGTCCGGCTAACCTATCCAACATTTGATCAAGAAATGGAAGTGGAAAATGGTCTTTCCGAGTAACTTTGTTGAGCTTCCTATAATTCATGAACACTCTCCACCTGGTGATAGTTCTTGTGGGGATCAATTCATTTTTGTCATTTGTTATCACAGTCATGCCCCCTTTCTTTGGGACACATTGCACCGGTGAGGTCCACGAACTATCGGAAATGGGGTAAACAACCCCGGCATCCAACCACTTGATGATCTCTTTCTTTACTACCTCTTCCATGGCCTCATTCAATCATCTTTGATGTTCCACGGAGGGTTTGGCATCCTCCTCCAAATGATTTTGTGCATGCAAAAGGCGGGTCTTATACCCCGAATATCCGCCAATGCCCAACCTATTGCTTTCTTCCTCCTTTGGAGCACCACAAGGGTGGAATCTACCTGCACGTTAGTTAAGCACGAGGAAAGAATAATAGGTAAAGTGGAACAAGGGCCTAGAAACTCATACCTGAGGTATGAAGGCAAAGGCTTTAACTCCAAGGTGGGAGGCTCCTCGATTGAGGGCTTTGTTGGTGGAGTTTTTCAGTTTTCGAGATCAAAGGAAAGTTTTCGGGGCTCATAAATATATGATCCCATTCCTTGCAAAGCATTGACACATTCTACAAAGCCTTCCTTCTTATCCTCATCATAATTTAACAACACAGCTTCCAAGGTATCTTCAACATTTATCACAACATTTGTGTCATCAACAATTATATCGGTCACAAGATCCACGAACAAACACACTTCGTTGCTATTTGGATGCCTCATTGATTTACAAACATAAAACACCACTTTTCATCGCCCACCCAGAAGGTGAGCTCGCCAGCTTCCACATCAACTAAGCCTTCCCTGTATCAAGTAAAGGTCTCCCCAAAATGATTAGCACCTCGTAGTCAACCTCACAGTCAAGTAACACAAAATATGCGGGAAGGTAAACTTGTCGACCCGAACTAACACATCATCAATTATCCCCAATGGCCTTTTAATTGTCCAATCCGCCATTTGCAATCTCATGGATGTGGGTCTTGGTTGCCCAATCCCCAACATTTTGAACACAGAATAGGGCATCAAGTTAATGCTTGCCCCCAAGTCACATAAAGCTTTGGCAAAATCGGCACTCCCAATAGTGCATGGGATTTTGAAAGCACCGGGGTCTTCCAACTTTGGAGCCATGGAGTGCACAATAGCACTCACTTGATGTGTCATTTTGATCGTTTCACAGTTCATTGATCTCTTCTTTGTTACTAAATCCTTCATGAACTTGGCATATCCCGGCATTTGTTCTAAGGCTTCAACCAACGACACATTTATGGACAAACTTTTCATCATATCAATGAATTTCTTGAATTGATTCTCATTGTTTTGCTTTGCAAGTCTTTGAGGGTATGGAGGAGGAGGCCTTGGCATTGCTGCCTTAGCCTTTGGCACTACCGGCTCCGGCATGTCAATCACGTGCTCCCTAGACGGGTTCACTTCTTCTTGTGTCTCCTTCACGTTTTCATCAATATCAATCCTTGCTTCTTCATTAGCTTGAACATCATTGCTTGCACCAATACATCATCACCCACATGTCTTCTTTGGTTTGAGGTACTAGCAACTTCACATCTCCCACTTCTTGTTGTCATGGCCATTGCATGCCCCGTATTCCCACCTTTCGAGTTCACCACCATATCACTAGGTAGTGCCCCCTTTGGTCAAGTATTTAAAGCTTGAGAAATTTGGCCAAGTTGAACCTCCAAGTTGCGGATAGAAGTGTTATGGGAGGCTAATTGGGCATCGCAGTAGGCGATTTTCTCCATTATTTGCTTAAACATGTTTTCAATCCGTCCTATTTCACTATTGGAAGAACTAGGACCTTGCGACGGATATAGAGGCGGGTTGTTTGGTTGTTGATACATCGGGGGACTCTGAAAGCCCGACCCCCGATTTCCTTGATTGTTATTGTTCCAACCCCCTTGATTATTGTTGCCTCCCCAATTGCTTTGATTGTTGCCACCCCAATTACCTTGATTATTTCCTTGATTACCTTGATTACTCCAATTGCTTTGATTATTGTTATTGCTACCACTCTAATTTCCTTGGTGGCCTTGGTTGTTCCAATTTCCTTGGTTTCATTGTGATCTCCATTGTTTTTGATTTGGAGCATTACTTCTTTGACCTTGATAATTGTTGACATATTGAACCTCTTCATCTTGCTCATCATATGAATCATCTTGATTATACCCACTATTACTTTGCTCAAATTGTTCCGAATGATTTTATACTTGTTGACCTCGTTGTCGTCTCTTATTTACCATTATGTTCACCCATTCCATAGCATTCACCTATTTCGGCCCTTGAACTTGTTGAAGTTGAGCCTTGGCCAATTGGTTCATGGTGGTTGTCAACTCTGCAATAGCTTGCCCATGATCATGTAGCTCCTTGTGTAGGTGAATAACATTTGGGTCACCCTGAGGAACATTGGCTCTACTTTGCCACGCCGAAGAGGTGTCTGCTATCTCATCCGAGATTTCACAATCTTCAGAATAAGGCGCGTTCATGAAATTACCCCCAGCGAGTTGATTTACCACACACTGATTCATTGTGTTGATCCCCCTGTAGAAGGCCTGTTGGATCATGGCCTCAGTCATATCATTGTTCGGGTATTCTTTGATTATGGAACAATATCTTTCCCAAATCTCGTGCAATGGCTCATTGGGCTCTTGTTTGAAAGCTAGATTTTCATCCCTTAGTGTAGCCATGTGCCACGGAGAGAAGAATTTGGCAATGAACCTCTCGGAAAACTCATCCCAATTGTGGATGAAATAATTGGGCAATCTCTCTAACCAGTCCAAAGCCTTTCCCCGTAGAGAAAAGGAAAACAACCTTAATCGCAGTGCAGCCTCGGAGACATTTGTTTGCTTTCTCCCTCAACAAGTATCGACGAAACCCTTGAGATGCTTGTAGGAATTTTGGTGTGGAGCTCCGGTGAAGAAACCCGCTGCTCAAGCAGTGTAAGCATCACATTAGTTATTTGGAAGTTGCATGCCCTAATCCGAGGCAGGACTATTGCACTTACATAGCCCTTGTTCGGCAACACCCGGTGCGCTACTCTTGGTGGAGGTGGGGGAGGGTTTGGGACATTATCATGAGGTGGTCGGCCTCGCCTGTTTACTTGAGTCTCGGAATAAACCTCATCTACTTGATCACCATCTACCTCCTCCCTCAATAGTAAATTTCCGAGGGGCTCGTTGTTAAGGGCCATGTTGTACCTAAAAGCAATTCACAAACAAAATTAGTGACTCAGAAGAGAAGAAAGACAAAACACACAAATACCTAGATATATAGCTAAATCCGTTTAACTCCCCGGCAACGGCGCCAAAAACTGATCTAGGCCAAACCCACACCACAAATAAGTAGTGAGGCGGTCGATGCAATAATAAACCCAATGAAGGTCGGGATAGAATCCACAGAGAGTTAGAATATGGGATTAGGTGTATATCTAAGTTAATTACAAGTTTTGGCTCCAATTACACTTCCACAAACTTAATTGGTGTTATACTTCTACTTTACTCTATTGTTTGCAAGTATAAAACTAAGGACAATATTTTTGGTTTTGAGTTTTTCAAATGATTAAAAGGGACTAGGGTCGTGACTTCTACCTAGGTGGTTATCTAATGGGTTGTAAATTCCAGGGAAAATTTGATTAGTTGGGGTCGTGATATATCAATCACATCCAGGTACTCACTCTATACCTTTCAGTAGTTTGAGTGATTTTGCCCAATTTGGCTTTCTCAAGACCAATTGGGTATTTGCACAATACAAGTGATATTAGCTCAAGTCGGGTATTACTATCTCTAGGTTTAACCTTTTAATTGGGGCTATCAATTTCTTGAGTTCACCCAAATTTTTTGTTAACTAAGTTTTCCTAGACTTAGTCTCTCTTTCTCAAGTAGAGGCTAAGTCAAATAGGCATGAATCAATATTTGCAACCATTGATTCTAGGGTTCAATCATGAATAAGGCTAAATATCACTAACCCAATCAAAAATAAGCCCTAAATTAAACACCCATCAAATACCCACACTATGGTTAGGTTACAACCCTAGCTAAAGATTTAGCTACTCATAAAAAGTACAGAAATCAAAGAAGAAATTAAGATACAATGCATATTAATTGATTAGGGAAAGAAAATCTAATGTATAGATGTTAATCTAGTACAAAAATCCTCAA